>JAADYC010000136.1:0-36049 GCA_023338135.1 Phytopythium kandeliae | reverse complement strand
TGCGGGTGGCGCGCTCAACTACTCGATCGCGCACAAATACGACGACGATCTTGGTCACGCGGTATTCGACAAGTTCGTGGCTGTCTCTGAGGGTCTTGGTCGCATCGGAGAGACCGACACGATCGCTGATGTGGTCCGCATGCTGCTGTAGTGAGCTCTTGTAGCAAGACGCGCGACGTGGACTCGATTGTCATCAAGTCGGAGTGGTTGGGTGGCTATATCGTCAGTGCATTCAACTGAAGCTTATTGCTTTCCCTCATGTCCATCGTGTATGATGGCTATGCGAAATCCGCGAACTCGCCACTGCTCACTCACTGCTCACCTCCCGCTCGACGCGCTCTACTACTTGCAGCATAGTCTCGTCCGATCCGACGGTAGAAATACGCTCGGCGAGTGCCACAAACCCTTGGAACAGGGTCGCAGCGACGTCGTTGTCGACTTTCGAGGTCATACCATAACAGAACTTGTCGATCGAGCTCACATATAGGCCGATCGCTGGTGCCAGCACTGGCATGGAGTTGTAGAAGTGCAGGCTGCTGATGGAGAGCGATAACTTCTCCTGGCTGCCAACCGAGAAGGTCGTGCTGTACGGATACCGCCCGATGCTGGACACACCTGCATCCGCCGTGATCGCGAACGGGATCTCGAAGCCGAGATCTTCTTGGCGGGCGTCGGAGCGCAGCACCTGATCCTGGAAGATTGGAGACATGGCGAGCTTGAAGTCGTTGCCGGCGGCAGTCTGGACGTCAGCCCGGATCGTCCGCGCGATGTCCCAGAAGCGGCTGCTCGTGAGATCAACGCCGTCCCGCTCCACAAGGCTCGCGACCGATGCCGATGAGGCGTAGTACCCTACGGTGTCTTCTTCAGGTGGAGAGCTGACACGCTTCCGCATGTTGATATCTACGCTCATGGCCAGTCGGAAGTGCTCCGGGTCGACCTTGATTGAGTGCTTCTTCGCGGTCGCGTAGAAGGCGAGCGTCGCTGCCGCCATGACCGCGGAGCCGTAGGATGCGCGCTCCTGCTTGCACCTCTCGAGGATCTTTGCGGCGTTCTCGACGCTCCCGTCCGCAAAGAGCCCACGTGTTGGGTTGTGGATGTTCACGGGAAGCGTCATGTGCTGCTGGTCCGCGCTGGGCGGCAGGAGAGGCTGGAAGTCCGCAACATCGCTCCGGAAGATCCGTCGACCGAGCATCCAGACCAGATACTCGCCCACGATGCGCGTGAAGTGAAGTGGCCTCAGCCACAGCTCGTACACTGATGGTCGCAGCGGGTGCTCGTCCTGCTCCGCAGCCACCGACTCGTCCTTGCTGAGCTCGGCCACGTTCTCCAGGATGTCGTTGAGCACCGTCAAGCCGGACATGCCGTCCGACATGTAGTGGTCCGAGAAGAGCAGCAGCCGCGCGGCGCGGCGGCCCTCGCGCCACACCGTCAGGAAGAACGGGAACTCCTCGCGTCGGTCGAACGGCGTCTCGCACTCACGCTCCACGTACTGCGGCCACGCTACTGCATCTGCGCCAGCATCGGCGACGGCGGTGCGCACGCGCAGCAGCCGCCGGTCGTGGACGTCCGCCAGCGAGATCTGCGGCTGTATCTCTACCGTGGCGTGCTCGTCGCGCAGCTCGAGCGCGCGCATCCGCGGGTGTCTGTTGAACGCGCGCAGCACCGCGGGCGGCAGGAGCCGCAAGAGCTCGTCCAGCGCCTCCTCGCTGCCGCCGCGCACGAGCAACGAGTGAGCAATCTTGCGCGAGAGCGCCGGCGCCATGGTCGCCATGCGCTCGTAGCCTCGGAGCTCGAGGCGCCTCGGCCACTGCTGCTGCTCGCGCCGGGCCATCCGTGTCTACCGGCAGTCGCGGGGGACTGTGGCGCCTCCGCGGCGGACGGGCGGATGGGATCTGCCGCGGAGCGGAGCTCGGTGCGCGCCAGCCGACTGACTGCTTCCTTCGGAAGGAGGGAAAGGTGTCGCGCCGTGATTGGACGGATTGCGCCGGCAGCACGAATCTACACGGCGCGCCAGCTCTGCCGAGACTGTCGCTCAGCGTGCAGCCATGTTGGGGACGCAGCGTCACTGGCATGGGCGGCGATGGAGCCCGCGACTGCAGACTCCGAGGGAATCGCGAGGAGGCTCGTCGCTCGGCAAAGTGCGCTCGCCTTGCTCGAGCGAGCGACGAGGGAGGCGTCTGCGCCGGGCTTGCGTCCGCAGGCTTTGCTCTTCCTTACGATGAAGATCGCGGCGTGGATGCGCACGTTCGTCACCGCCGCCACGCTGGACGAACTCGTCCCAGCGGTCGATGCGACGGCGACGCGTTCCGCTGCGCCGCCTCGACGCTCTCGTTTGACGGACGCGCACGCGCAAGGCTGCGCTGCGCGTGTCGCCGCTCTGGCTGCGCAAATGCATCCCTCCACGGCCCATGCGCTTGGCGGTCGCTGGCTGCTCAAACGCCAGCGCTGCGCCACGCCCGGCAAGGCGCACGCGTCCAATTCGGGCCAGCTCGAGAGAACCGGTCGTTCCCTCGTCGCACGCACCGAGCGACCGAAGGCGCGTCTGTCGCTGCGGCAGCGAGCGAGCGAGCTTTGTTGCGCAGCGCATTAGCTGTCCGCTGTTTGCGCCTCTTCCTCCTCTTCCTCCTCTTCCTCTTCCTCTTCCTCTTTCCCTCTTCCTCCTCTTCCTCCTCCTCCTCCTCCTCCTCGTCATCGTCATCCTATCGCCTCATACTGAGTGCACCAGCGACTTTCTGGTCCGGTGCGAATTCTGCTCCTTCGTTTTTCGAAGCTCCGTCTCCATCCACCAGTTTCAACTACAAACCCCAAGTCAATACCACTGCTAATGCAAAAATTACTCGAAAATCCCCGTCGACAGCGCGATTTTCCGTCGGCGTATCGTGAATATCCGGCGCGCGCGCCAACCCGGCCCGACCCCTCGGCTGGCGAAAAGCTCACTTCCAGATCCCCACCGCGGCGCCAGGACGCGCGGATCGAGGGAGGCCTCGCTCGCTCGCTCCAGGCACGCCAGGCGCTCCGCCAGTCGCTCCGGCGCCATGAGCGCGCTCGAGACGCAAGCGCTGCTGCCCACGCGGCGTCAGCAGCGCGTGAGCCGCAGCCTGAGCGAGTCCGACGACGTGTCGACGCTGGGCGTCAAGCCGTACGGACCGGGCGTGGCGCTTGCCATGGCGCTCAACTACATCATCGGCACGGGCTGCTTCGGGCTGCCGTTCGCGTTCGCGCAGGCCGGCGTGGGGCTCGCGACCGCGCTGCTGCTCGTGGGCGCCGCCGGGTCCGTGATCACCATGAACTACACGGTCGAGTCACTCGCGCGCGCCGAGGGCGTGTGCGCGGCGTCCCGCAGCGGCGCGCCGCGGCACGAGATGACGTTCCGCAAGTTCGAGTTCGCGACTGTGGGCGACATGTTCGCCGGGCGCGGCGGCAAGCTGCTCGTGCAGCTCGTCATGGTGCTCTACTGCGTCGGCTCGCTCTGGTCGTACGCGTCGGTCTTCGCGAGCTCCATGAGCTCGCTCTTCTTCTCGTTCGCGCTCGGCGGCGCCTGCGATGTGTACGGCGCGGACCCGAGCGCCGGCTGCCTCTCGGCCTACTACGTCTTCATGGGCATCTTCGCAGCCATCGTGCTCACCATGGTGCTCATGGACCTGAGCGACCAGGCGAGCGTGCAGAAGTTCCTCTCGGCCTACCGCATCGTCGCGTTCCTGCTCATGCTCGCCACCATGCTCGTCAAGCTCGCGGTCGACGGCGGAGACGCCGCGCGCGCGCGCGCCGCCGCCATCGGTGCCGTCAACTGGGGCAACTTCGGCAAGGGCTTCGGCCCCACGCTACTCGCGCTCAACTGCCAGTACAACATGCCAGACGCACTCCAGCCGCTCGAGCCCAAGCGCTACGCGCGCGCTGTCGCGTTCGCCGCGCTGCTCATCGCCGGAGCCTTCTACCTGCTCGTCGGGCTGCTCGCGGCCGTCGCGTTCGACCAGATCAACCCACTCGCGACGCTCATGTGGAGCTCGTACTCAGGCTGCGGCAACGGATGGGGCACTTGCGCGCACTGGAACCCGCTCGGCACGGCCGTGCAGCTCATCATCCTGCTCTTCCCCGTCGTCAACGTCGTCTCGGCGTACCCCATGGTCGGCGTCACGGTCGGCGACAACATGCACATGTCGTTCCCGCGCTCGGCGTCGGCGCGCTTCAGCCACGAGGCCACGCGCAGCATGTGCCGGCTCGCGGTCGCCGTGCCGCCCATCCTGCTCGCCGTCGTGTTCAAGAAGCTCGACTTCATCTTCAGCGTCGCCGGGCTCTTCGGCTTCCTGCTCGGACTCTCCATCCCGTGCTGGTTCCAGGTCGTTGGCACGCGCTACTGCCAGCGCGTCTGGGGCTTCAAGGGCGCCTCCATCACGCCGTTCACCGTCCCAGTCATCAGCTCGGTGCCCTTCGCCGGCACTTTCCTCGTGCTCACCTTCGGCATCCTGGCCGTCGCCATCGCCACGCTCAACGCCTGAGAGCGGCGAGTTCCGTCCATAGTGATAGCGATAAACTGCACAGCCAGCGCTCGCCCGACTGCGCGGCGCGGCACGTCCCTCGCCGACTCTGGCGCGACATTAGCAGCGCCGATGCGCAACGCATCGCGGCAAACGACCGGATAGTTTTGCTCTCACGTCGCCAGCGTTCCCTCCGCTTGATGCAGGCTGTCTACGATGTTCGAGCAGCTCGAGGGGCAATGGGAGAGGTAGGCAGCTACAGCCAAAGCTGACACCAAGCTGGGGGGGAAGCCATGAGGCGCGCGAGCTCTCGCGATACCTGGCTGAGTGAGCGCTTGGTCTTGGACAGGCATGATGCGGTTGCTGTCCATATGCCTTCCTCGACGTTGCCTCTCGGCCTTCAGCGGAAGCCTTCAGCGAACGCGGCAGCATCGCCAACCCGCAGTGTCCACTTGCTCGACCTCGCGAGTCACTGGGCTCGGCGTCTCGCGGCGCGCGCGAGTCGGTGGCGGACGATGCAGCTCGCAGCACCTCGCTTTCCAGTCGCAAAAGAGCAGCACGTCCTGCTCGATCGCCGGCAGGAACGTCGCGTCGATGAATTTGTCCAATCGGCGGTGCAGCGCCAAGCCCCGCAGTGTTGCCTCCGTCAGCTGAAGGAGTGTGTTACCGTCGTGCTGGAGCATGTTGGTGCTCACACGCGCACCCGCGACCAGCGCGTTGAGGTCCGCGACGCGCTTCGGGTCGCCATGATCCCTTATGCGGCGCTGGATCAGCGCGATGCGGTCCCACAGCAGCTCGTAGATGGGGTACAGGAGCCATTCGTGGGCGTCTGTCGTTCGCGGACCGCTCTTCACCCGGCCCAGAAGCTGCCTCATGGCCGGAACGATCGCCAGTGCTGCGTCCGGATCCCACAGCGCGCGGGTCAGAATACTGTCGCGGAGCTCGTCAGACTCGCGGACCGCGTTGTGGCCAGACACAGACGTGCTGGTCGGTACGAGCTTCACGAGCTCGTCCACGACAGTGGAGATCTTGACCCGCTGGTCCGGATGGAAGGCGCTCATGCGCTCTACCAGCCGCCATTGCTCATCACTGCAGGTCTCGGGCCTCATCGGGAGCGTCCCGTTCTTCACATGAAACTCTACGACGGCATTATCGAGGGTCCCCCATGGCAGGGGCGGGAACGCGCGCGCGTCTTTCCCGCGTTGCACGCCTTCCACGACGCGCATGGCTTCCACAATGCACATGCCGAGCGAGAAGATATCGGACTCGAAGGTCGGCCGACCACCACCACAGACCTCGGGCGCCAGCCAATGCGACGCACCAGAGACCCACGTGTTGGCCTCGTCGTCATTGTTGACACCCGAGCTCAGTCCAAAGTCCGTCACCTTCGCCTTGTCGTCGGCGCCGATCACGATGTTGTTACCCTTGAGATCGCCATGGATGATGCCGCGGGCGTGGAGGTACTGCACGCCGAGGGCAGCTTCGAGCAGCTTGCTCCATGCCTGGTCCGGGTGCGCGCGTATGTAGCTGACCAGCGTTCCCTTGGTCGCGTACTCGCAGATGAAGAAGGGCCGCCCGATGTGACAGGCACCGAAGAGCCGAACCACGTGCGGGTGGCTCAAGCCAAACCAAATGTTCGCCTCGTGCTGGAACATCTCGAGCGCAGCGGCACGCTTGAGCTTGGAGGTAGGCGTCTCGGGGATCGAGTCGGTCGTGGATTCCGACGCGAACGACGGTACTCCGCCCGTGCTCCGTCCGGCCGGGCCCGCGAGACTCACCTCTTTCACCACGACGTCCGAGTCGAGCCACTTGGCGCGGTAGACGCTTCCGAATCCTCCAGTGCCGAGGCACGACCACGGGTCGAGGTGCAGTTCGTACCACGGAATGAACCATGGCGGTATCGCGGACGCTGCTTGAGTCGAAGTCAATAGCTTCACGGTGTCCCTGTACGCCTTTCTCATCACCTCCAGCTGCCCAGGCGTGTAGCACGCTCCTCGAGTGTCCATCTCAGACTGCAAGAACGAGAGGAACCCGAGCTTCTGCTCCGCCGACTCGAGCTTCCCCAGCAGCAGCCATCGCTTGGATACCTCCGACACAAAGAGCTCAATCTGCTGCCTGCGCTGCTCGATCCATCGCGCCTCTCGCTGCGAGGCGGCATGTACCGAGTCGTTGACTGTTCCCCAAAGCACTTGGACGCGGCGGTGAAACGCGTGAAGACTGTGGTTCGAAGCACGAGTGGCCGACAGTCTCATGACGCGATCTTGTCGAGTTGAGACCGTCACAATCTGCTGGAAGTCCATCAGGACGTGGTGGAACCGCTCCAGTACCTCACGGCTCCGAGGCGCTGCCCGGATCCGCTCCTGTAGCTCCTGCAGTTCTTCGAACGCCAATCGGTGGAGAGGACCAGTGCTCTCGCTCATCAAAGATTGCACGCGAGCCCACGCCTTGATCAGCGATCCGCCCTGGAACTCCTCCATGGCGAACGCCTCGAGTCCGAGGCTCTCTGTGGATGATAACCGCTCCAGCTCGTAGAGCACCTGCGAGAGACTTGCGCGCTTGTCGGGTGTCTGGCCGCACATCCGCCACACGAGACTGCGCGCGGACCCGCCAATGTCACCCGGCTGGTTGTTGCTCGCGCTCTCATCCACCGGGTCCCAGTAGTTCTTGCGGTAGTGCTTCACCCAGGCGTCGTCGTCGTCTGCCCACGGGACTTTCCCCGTCACCGCCTCGAGAATGCACATCCCGAGAGAGTACACGTCAGACGCGAGTGATCCCGGCTCCCCTCTCAGCCGCTCGGGCGACTGCCACCTGACAGACCCGACAGGTGCGTGTGCCGATGTCGACTCCACTGCCCGCGTCGACTGGCTGAGTTCAAAGTTGGCGAGCTTGGAACGCCCGTCGTCGCCAATGAGGATGTTGCTGCACCGGAGGCCGCCGTGGACAACGTTCCGCTCGTGGAGATACTCGAGACCGAGCGCCGCCTCGTACAGGAGCATCCACACTGCTCGCTCGTCCGCCGTGCGTGCCTGGGTGTACTCGGCTAGCGACCCGCTGCTCGCGGACTCGCACACGAAGAACCGCAGGTGCAGACCGGCGTCGCAAGCGCCGTAGAGTTTGATAATGTTCGGGTGCCGCAGCTGCTGCCAGAGCCGCACTTCGTCGGCGAACGACGAGTGGGATGCGTCGGCGATGAACAGCTTGACGACGGCGTCGGCGTCGAGCCACTTGGCGCGGAAGTCTCCGCCGATGCTACCGCTGTCGACAAAGTGGAGCAGCTCGACCTCTGACGGAGGGATGAACCAGCTCGCGGCTCTCGAGGCCGAGAATGAAGCGCCAGGCGCGGTCATCGCTCGGATCTGCGGCGGTGTGAGCGCGACGAACCGCGTGAGCGCGCGCTGGACCTCGTAGTTGCCGCGGTTGGCAGCGACCCGGAGCGCCGTCTGTCCCTTGCTGTTGACCGCATTGATGTCTGCACCCAACATCGCGAGGCACTGCACCACCTCGAGGCGGTCTTTCTTGGTGGCCACGAGCAGTGCCGTTTGGCGCGCCCGGTCCGTCGCGTCCAGGTCGGCACCGAGCTCGGCGAGGCAGCGGACGACGTCCACGTGACCTTCGAAGGCCGCCAGCATCAGCGCCGTGCGACCGCCCACGCGGTCCACCGCGTTCAGATCAGAGCCGGCGAGCGCGAGGAAGCGCACGACGTCGGCGTGGCCCCCGACGGCCGCGTGCATGAGTGCCGTCTCCGACAGCACGTCGTCCCTGGCGTCCAAGTGCGCGCCGGACTCGACGAGGAAACGGACGACGGCGAGGTATCCGCCCCATGCAGCCCTAATCAGCGCCGTCTCGCCCACTGCGTCCGCTGCGTCCACGTCTTCGCCGCTGCGCACCAGCGCGCGGACGCGCGGCAAGTCGCCGGCGTCGGCTGCGTCAAGCAGCTCGCTCGGTGCTCCCATGTTCCGAGTGTACCCCTTTCGGAACTGACCAGCATTCCATGTGCTGACTCGTACGGAAGGCGATGGTTACAATGTAACCAACCGAACACAGGGTAACCTAACCATCCAGTCGGTCGGCCACTTGGAAATGGCTGAGCCGATGGAGGTTGACGCGGTGGCGGGCGGGACGGCCGTCAAGCCGGAGGCGGCGGCGGATGCGAGCGACGCGACGGACGCAGATGTGGCGGGACTGGACAAGGTGTCGCTGCTACAGGAGAGCGTGGACAAGATGGCGCTCAGCATGTTCAACGCGCTGCGCCTGCTGCCGGCGTCGGTCGAGACGGGCGACGCGTCGCGCGAGGAGACGGTCGCGACGGTGCGTTCCGGGTCCGCGTGCGGAGGAGGCCGACGCAGCAAGATCCTCTACATGTCACTGCTGCTCGGTCTAAGGCTGATGAGCTCGGCCGGCCGTTTGGGTTGCAGATCCGGTCGCTCGCGAACGACGTGCTGCAGATGGTCAAGGAGACAGACGCGCTCATCGACGATCTCCCTGGCCTCGACAAGACGGAAAGGTGTGCTGCTCGCGCCACTCATGGCTGCGCATTCTCTTTGCCAGTGCGCCTGGAGCACGTCCTCACAGGCCATTGCTGCTGTCTGCGTGTGAGAGTAGTGAGCAGCTCGAGGAAATGCGCCGGCTGCAGATCCAGAGCGATGAGGAGGCACAAACGCTACGCCAGGTCGCCGACGAAGCAGGTACTGGCCGTACTGCAGGGTATGAAGACTACGTGGCCTGAACTTGACGCTGTGGACGTTTGTATTGGGATGCGGCCGCGGACAGAGAGGTGGATGGACCGCGCGCGCGACTCGCTGCGTGTGATCGCCGAGAGCCGACTGCGCCGCCAATGAGTCGCACAGCGCGAAGGAGCAGCACTACCACGCAGTGCTCTCGCCGCACAATCCAAAGTCGTAACTTGCACTCGAGAGGTTGGCGCTGCTGCGCTGGTGGCTGGTATCCAGGAGCGGCCAGCGCTCTCAGATCTGTTGGCGGTCTGCTCGGCTCCAAGAAAGCCGCTCTTGGATTGGTTGAAATCCATCAATACGTACTTTTCATTGGCTGTTTGTTCCGAGTAGCTCCTTGTCAACAGGGGAAAGCTTCGTGCTCGAGGCTCGAGTTGTGGAGGGTGGAAACATGACGGACATCCACGGCGGGCGGGTGCTCGCGGGCGAAGACAGCGAGGAGGACGAGGAAGAGGACGAAGGTGCAGACGGAGAACTCGAGCATCTGCGCAGTAGCGTGCTGAGCGCGCGCTTTGAGGCTCCTTGGGTCGAGACCTAACGCCAAGTGCGCGGCGGCTCTGTCTGCCGCTCGTTTACTCTCTTTTGCGCAGCCTACAGCTTCCAGTTCGGCGGCTTTGGCGCGAGAGGCGGAGTGTCCGGCAGCGCGCCGCGGTTCACTGCACCAACAGTCGTCGCTACTCCGCAGGCAGGCGGAGAAGAGAGCGACGAGGAGGACGAGGAGGACGAGGAGAAGGGTGCAGCGGGAGAGCGTGCAGCGCCAACGCTCAGCAGCGAAGGCGAGGAGAGCGAGAAGGGCGAGGATGGAGTTGTGGACGCGTCTACCATAGACGCTGGAGACGCAGTGAAGGAGGCGGCTGCAAGTGGTAGTGCGTCCTCGAGTAGCTTTGCCGGAACTGATAGCAGTCTCTCGTCCAAGAATCTGGCAGTGACGGCGCCGCCTTCGTCGTTGTCGCCCACGAACGCGCCAAAGGAGAGCATCACGCCGCGAGAAGAGATCGATGGCGAGTTGTGGAGCGCGGACTCGTCGATGGACGGCCCGCGGATGATGGGAGAGTCGCTCTTGCGCTCCATGCAGCCGGCGCTCGACGCGTCCATCCAGCGGATAGAGGAGCTGCAGAGCAATCAAACGGTTCGTCTGAGCGGCATTGCGACTCACTCGTTGTTTGGATAGCTCTGAGCGCCTGCTGACCTCGCCGCGCGCGTCGTGGTGCCGATGACTGTGAACGTGCAGCGCCTGCTGCAGCTGCTCGCGGAGCAGAACGCGTCCGTCGCGAGCAGCAAGCAGATCGAAGACGCTGGGGCGGTGCTTGACAAACTGCCGCACTACTTCGCCAAGATCCAGATGATCCGCGCGGCCATGACAGAGATCTCGGCCAGCACGGACAAGATGAAGCGCCGTGCCGAGAGCCTGCGCATCGACGCGCAGTCGCGTACGTTTGTCTCGCCATGTCGCTTGTGTGTCAGTCAATGCACGCGCTCGCGCTCGACGGCTAACAAGCGAGCTCTGTGTTTGTAGACGCACTCAAGAAGGAGAACAAGCGCGACGCGCAGAGCCAGTGGAACAAGCTGTACGCGGCCAAGAGCGCCGCGCCGGCCAGCGCGACAGGAGAGTCGTGAGTGAGCACGGCCGGGTCGTGAAGATAGATGGCGGCATCGTCATATTGCTGGCGCGTCGAGCAGCCCCGCGGGAGAGCCACGGCACTGCTGCGACGTCGAGTGTCGAGCACGCGGCCCCCGCCTCCGTTGCAATATCTAAATCACGTTATTCAAAGGGAAGAGTAGCGACGACTCGCGCTCCTCGACAGCGAGCTCACCGACGTATAGAAGGCGCCGCAGTCGCATCGAGGTGCCGACGCGTGGGTGGGTGTCTTCCTCCTTCACGGCTTGCTGTATTTCAGGTACAGCGCGGCCATGGCGACGACGGCGGCGAGCACGGCGAAGAGCGGGCCGTTGTTGCCACTGATGTCCTGCCGGCCGCTGGCCGTCTTGGTCTTCCACTTGGGCTGCGCCGGGCCCGAGGCGTCGCCCGGCTTCTTGACGTCGCCCTTGATCTTGCCGACGACAAAGTCGGTCAGCTGCTTGCGCGCGTCGTTCGAGTGGCCGATATCCTCGAACTCGTCGGTCGAGTCCTGGCCAGCCAGGTCCACGATGATCTCGGGGCCGCCAGGGTGGTCGTCCAGGAAGGCCGTCACGTCGTACACCATGCGCACGCCGTCGACCTTGACGATGATCCAGCAGTCCTCGACCGTGTTGTGCGCCGCCACTTCCTCCAGCGTGAACTCCTTGAGCGCGGGCGCGGGAGCGGGCGCGGGCGTCGGCGCCTCCGTCGCGGCGGTGTCGGCCATGCTTGCTGCTTGCTGCGTTCGGGACGTGGGGGCTGTGGGGAGCCGACGGTTCCGAGGGTGTGGCGCGCGGGAAGACCACCGACTCGGGCTGCGCGCAGAAATGATGAAGTGGCTCAACTGGCGCGGCCAGCGTCACTCGTGGACCGCCACGCCAAAACCTCGAAAGCGAGGTTTTAGAGCCTGAGATGGTGTCGACCCCATTTGTTGCGGGACTCGAGTGCCGATTATAGCTCAAGGAGCGGAAAACGAGGCAACTCGAACGCTACATTAGGGCTCGGAGGACACGTTGCCATCGGGCGACGACCTGGCCGCATGGACATGCTCGCGGGTCCCTTCGCTGCCAAGGCGTCGTGTGTCGACGCTGGGGTCCTGCACTTCGGAGGGCCGCGACCAGCAAAGACAAGCAGCAAGCGCGCATGCCTCGGGTGCGAGGCGCGTTCCTCGGGAGACCGGTATCACAGGAGCCCGTGTTTGCTCTTGCAAACTGTATGCGTTGAGGCGGAGAAGCTCTGGATGCAGTCGAGTCAATGTATCTGAAGTGTGGCTAGCTGCTCGCCGCCGTGGCGCATCATGAACGACGCGGCCGATCGCACCTCGCGACGAGCCCACGTCGGCCAGCACGTCTGGCTGGCAGGTCGATTCGTACCTCGTGTCGCTGCGGGACGCGATGGACCTCACACTCGAGCGCTCGCTCTCGGCGCCATGGAGCTGGCTCCGAGCTCCTTACTAGTTCTGGATTATCCAGAGAATTGGACAACGACAATAGTGCGATGCGCGTCAACCGAGACGGCCGTGCACAATGCCCTCCGATGCCATTGATGATGGTGCTGCTGCTGCTGCTGCTATCTCTCCTCCTCCTCCTCCTCCTCCTCCTCGACGTCTCGGCGCACTCCCCACCGCTCGGAGCTGCACGAGAAGTGGCGCTGCTCCCCTCTCCAGTCGCGGCTGCCGCCTCCACAAGCAGCCGCGTGACGACGGCGATCGTGGTCGGCGCCACCGGCAACCTCGCGGCCAAGTACCTGTGGGTTGCGCTCTTCCGCCTCGCGCTGCGCGCGTCGCTCGAGCAGGGCAATGCCTTCTCGTTCATCGCCGGCGCGTCCGAGTCACCCGAGCGCGGCGCGCGGTGGCTCCGCGCCTTCTTCGACGACGCGTTCGAGCGCCGAGTGTGCGGATCCGACGTCCATGCCGACGACCAAGCGCGCGCATGCGTCTCCTTCTTCCGTGACAAATTCGCGCCGAGCATCCGGTACGTACCGCTGCGCTCTGAGGCGCACTACCGTGACGCAGCGCACATGCTACAGGCGAGGACGGCCGTCGAGGCCGGTCGCCTGGTCTACCTGGCCATCCCGCCCGACCATTTCCTCCAGGTGAGAGACGACCGCGCGCGCTCGGTCGCTGTCGAGTCGCGTCTGCAATGGGCTGGCGCTCACTCCTCCGTGTTCGACAGGCTTGCGAGCTGGTGGACCGGTTCCTGAGGATCCGCCGCGACGAGGCCGTCGGGGGGGACACCCCCTTCCTGCGCGTCGTCATCGAGAAGCCCTTCGGCACGAGCGCCGAGTCGGCACGAGTGCTCGCCGCCGGCCTCAAGCGCGTGTTGCGGGTGCGTAGCGCCGCGTATGGAGCGACAGACGGGCGGGCGGGTGCACTGACTGCGGCGCTCCGCTGGCACAAGGACGACGAGGTCTATCTGATGGATCACTACGCCGGCAAGCCCGCCGTGTGCGCGTGGAGGAGCTACCTGGAGCGCAATCGCGCGCTACTGCGTCCGCTATGGTCGTCGAGCTACATCTCGCACGTCCAGGTCCGTCCATGCGTCCCGTATCCTTGCGGGCACCATGGAGGCGGAGGTCTGACCGAACTCACGGCGTCGTCGGCTGCTGCCAGGTCGAAATGACCGAGACCGAGACGCTCGAGGGTCGTATCCGGTACTTCCACAGGTGCGTTTCTCGCAGTGAGGCCCGTCCGGTTGGCTCTCATCGAGGCCACGTGCTCACGTGGACGCCAACAGGAGCGGCATCGTGCGGGACGTGATGGCGAACCACCTGCATCTGTTGCTAGGCTTCACCGTCGCCCCGTCGTGGCCCAAGGAGCTCGCCGACCAAGATCGAGCGCAGCGCCTGGCCTTCACCGAGTCCTTGCGCTGGCGCGACGGCACACTCCACACATGGCAGTATGCCGACTACCGCGCGCACTACGACCGCTGGGGCGACGGAGAAGAGCCCTCGTCGGCGTTTGAGGCCGTCCGCACGCCCACGGCGGCGCACGTATCGCTTACGAGCGAGCTCGCGGAGTGGAACGCCACGCTCTTCACGCTGGCGGCCGCCAAGGCTGCTGCCAACCGTCTCCTCACAATCCGACTCGTCTTCGCGCCGGCCGGACGAGCTGCAGAGGCATCGCAGGCGCCGTGCACGCTGACTGCCGTGATCCAGAGAGAAGTCAACGCTCCCGCCGGCCAGAGCTTCCGGTGGTCCTGCGACTTGGTCCCGTATGAGACCCACGAGCCGCCAAGTGGATGGCAATTCACCGACACGTCGAAGCGGATGATGGTTCCGCAGCCGGCTGGACGCTCGAGAGGTGCGGCGTGGCAGCTAGGTGACGAGGCCTCTGCGTACGATTCGCTGCTTTGGGCCGCCGCGAGTGGGGACTCGTCTCCGTTCGCCGACGTGACCGAGGTGCTCGCGGCCTGGCGGCTCTGGACGCCAATCGCCGAGGCTGCCGAGGAGGCTTGGCTGTCACCGTCCGTCGCCGGTAGCGACCGCGAGGAGCGTGTTTATCCCACAGGCACGACTCCGTGGAGAGCGAGGAGGGTTGCTCGTGACGCCAGAACAAGTGCAGACGCATATCCACGAGCGGTCGACGAGCTATGAGGTGCTGCTCGCTGGCGCAGCCTGTTCTTGGAGGCGCCAGCACCTCTCGGACGGATCCGCGCAATCTGCATCGACTATTTCTTGCTCCACGCAACGAGGGCTCAGCGAATGCAAACGAACGAACGAGCGAGCGAGCGAGCGAACGCCAGCAGCGCGTTGAGCAGTCTCCGCGCGCGACCCACTCGGCACGTGCAGCGTCAAAAGTTGCGCTCACCGAACTCGTGCGCAAGATACAGCTCCGTGCGCGCGGGGCACCGGACGCGCAGGCCGCCGACAGAGCAGCTCCGCGGCGGCAGCACCCAGTCCTCAGGCACGGCCAACTGCTTGGCGACGGCGCGCGTCCCTCGCCTCGCGCGCTGGCCGCCTAGTGCCTCACCATCAGCCGCCATCGCTCGGCAGCCGACGCACTGGCTCCACTGCACGGACGGCTCCGACTCGAGCAGCCGAGCGACGCGCTCCCCGCCCCCTTCGTCGGTCTCTGGCGGCCACGCGCCGACGCTCTCGGCCATGGCGAAGACGCGGACGAAGAAGCCATACCGCGTGTCCACGAGGCGCACCTGGCTGTCGTCCACGTCGAGCTCGAGCGCCGGTGAGAGCGCGAGCTGGCTCGGCCCGGCGCGTAACGCTGCCATGCCGGGCGAGAGCACGCCGACGGCCACGTGCGCGTCCCAGATGACGAGCGACTCGGCACGGAACTGACCCAGCAGCGCGCCGCTGTCGAGCCAATAAGCGACGTCTGCGGCCTCGAGCGCTGCCGACAACTCACGCAGCAGTGCGTAGAGCGCTTCGAGCCGCTGCTGCGCCGTGACGCACTCGCCCGGCAGCGCGAAGCGCGCGTCGCGGCCGGAGAGCGGCAGGCAGCGCCGCAGACTCGCGACGGAGGACGTCGTCGAGGCCTCGGCGCGCCGCGCGCGAGAGAACGCGGACAGCGGCGGCAGGCGCGACAGCAGCAGGCAGAGCACCACGATCTGCGCGCCGGCGAGCAGCACCGCCAGCCGCACGGCGCCCCACCGGCGGCCCGACTGCGGCGCCATGTCGTGCCGGTCCGCCCGCTCGCGTCGGGATGCCCTTGCGAGTGTATGTCGTCTGTGGCGTCACTTCACAGAAGTAAGGACATGAAGTAAACGGTCATCACTCTGATGTATCGAGTGCGTGCGCTTTCTAGATGTGTTCACCAACGCAATGCAGCATTTTCGCAATTGTGATTGGTGGATCACCCAACAGCTGAGCATCCATTGGTTCCCAGCGATTCGCAAACGATTGCGATTACAGCACACAGAGCGTTTGCGAACGCAGCGAGCGAAAAGAATCGCCCACTTCACAGACGACAACGGAAGAGAAGTAGCAGTGTGAAGTACCCAAGTGATGCCGCAGCAGCACGAGATGGAGGTCGTCGCGCCGGGCGTCGCCGGCGCCAAGCCGAGCGCCAAGCCGGCCGCGGCCGCGGCCGCCGAGGCGGCGACAGCGTCGGATGGCGCGCCGCTGTTCGAGGAGTTTTACGACGACTGGGCGGCGTTCGACGCCGCGGTCGCGCGCGCCGTGGCGAGGCACCACCCGATCCGCAAGCGCTCGTCGCTCACCTTCGAGGTGTACAACCGCACCGTGTCCAAGGGCAAGCACGACCGGCGGCGCATCGCCGAGTTCCTCTCCAAGACGTTCAAGTGCACGCACGGCATCAAGTTCCGCTCGCGCAGCAGCGGCAAGCGCTCGCGCCACACACTGCGCGACATTGGCTGTCCCTTCCACCTCTACGCGTCCGCGGTCGAGTTCGGCCCGACCTACCGCGTCAAGGTGCGCTCGCACGACGCGCACAATCACCCGATCGGGCCGGACGCCATGAAGGCCTTCAGTGCCAGGCTCAAGGCCGACGGCGAGCGCGCGCTCAAGCTCGGCGCCACTGCCTCTTCCTCCCTCCTTTCCCCCTCCCCCTCCCCCTCCACGACCACGTCCGCCACCGCCGCTGCCACCACCGTCGCCGGCGCCGCCGCCTCCTCGCAGCCCTCTTCCGCGGCGCCGGTCCTTGCAAGCGTCGTTTCTATCGGCCAGCTCCCAGAACCAGCAGCAACTCCTCCAACGACCGCGGCCGCGGCCGCTCCGTCAGCGGCTGCCGAGGCGCAGACGGCGGCGCTGGGCCGCGCGCTGGCGCAGGCACAGGCTCAGGCGCTACTGCGTGCCCAGGAGCAGGCGCGAGCACTCTCGACAGCGCGCGCGCAGGCTCACGCGGCACTGCCGACGCTGCACCAACCGACACCAGCGCCAGCGCCAGCGTCAGCCGCACTGCTGGCTCACGGCCGTGGCGACAGCGATCGGCAGGCGCACTCACCCGGCGAGTTGCTCGACGGCGGTGGCCACGACAGCGAGGCGCTGCTCGCGCGCGCGATCGAGAGCTCCATTGACGCCGAGGCGTTCATCTCGCGCGGACCGGCCAGCGCGGCGCCGTCCGCCACAGCCGCGTCCTCCTCTCCCTCCTCGAGTGACGCGCCTCGGCCCGCGTCTGCGTTTGAGCCGACGATGACGCTGGAAGCAGTGCGGAAGCGCGTGGCCGCGTTCGCGGAGGCACGCGACTGGGACCAGGTGAGCGCGACCACCACGAGATTCGCTAGATATCGACGAGGCGCTCACGGCAATGCGCGTTGTTTGTGCATCGATCCGTCCGTCCGTCCGTCCGTCGGCAGGTTCACACGCCGCGCAACTTGCTGCTGGCGCTGAGCGGACAGGTGGGCGAGCTGTGCGAGATGTTCCGGTGGAAGGGCGAGTGCAAGGACACGGACGGTAGGAGGCGCGCGCGCGAGGCGGCGAGAGCAGCCAAGGATGCGCGAGGGACTCACTCGGTCGCTGACGCTGACATTGGCGCTTGCGTGGTTGACGGACGCCGCCAAGACTGGGCGGAGGAGGAGAAGGCGCGTCTGGGCGAGGAGCTGAGCGCCGTCTTGGTCCATCTCGTACGACTCGCAGGTGCGTACATTGTGTGCCCCCGTGAATCCGTCGAGCGCGTCTACCGTTCTGCCGGTCGGCCGGTCAGTCCGTCGCTGATGGACTTGCTTTGGCGTGACGTACTTGGGCGGTGGATGGATGGACGCTGTCCGATCCGGCAGACAAGTGCCACATTGACTTACCGGCCACACTGGACGCCAAGATGGCCAAGGACGGCGCCAAGTACCCCGTGGGGCCGGTGCGCACGGGCTCACTCAGTCGCGACGCGCGGTGCTGATCGCCTAGCGAGCCTGCTAATGTCCCGACTGTCCGCGTCCTGCTGTGTCGCACAGATCACAAGCGCGGCCAAGAAGAGCGGCCAGCACAAGCGCATGCGGGTCGACAAGGAGTTCGTTTGAGTCCGGGAGTCCGCGAGACGGACGGACGGACGGACGGACGGACGGACGGGGGAATGGACAGATGGACAGATGAATGATGGATGAGTGGATAAGTGCACGACGGACGCGGCGTGAACGGCGAGCGCGAGCGCGAGCGCGGTCGCTTGGGTATCTAACACATTAAGCCGCCTAGCGCAAGCAAAGCGACCGAGCCGCTCGCCCGCTCACTTGCTCGCTCGCTCGCCGATTCCTCTCGAGCGCCGCAGCCGCGAGAGGAGGATGACAACGATCGCTCGCTCACTCGCTCAGTCGGTCGGTGTCTAATCCTCGGCGGCGTCGCCGTCGACCTGGCGGTTCTCGTTCTCGAGCTTCTCGATCATCTGCAGGAACTCCTTCTCCTCGTTGACGCTCACGACCTTGGGCTCCATCTTGACCGACATGGTACCCTTCTTGGCCGTGATGTGCTCCCGCACGGCCTCGATGGCCTCCTGCAGCTTCTGGATGCCCTTCTGCTTGTCCAGTGTGCTCGTCGTCATGACGTACATGGGTGGCGCGATGAGCTTGACCTTGACCGGGATGTCCTCCGAGCCCACGTCCTGGGCGGCCTTGAGCGCCGAGCGGATAGCCTCGATGCCCTCGTACGTGAAGCATGTGACCTCGACGTCGGCGCGGATCTTGATGGGCTGCGGCGTCAGGCGGCGGCGGATGTGCGTGCGCAGCGACGCCAGGACCTCGGGCGTCATGTCGAGCCCGTCGAAGACCGACTCGTCCGTGATGCCCATCTTGAACACGTCGTAGCAGTGCACGTACTCGACCCTCTTCTCGTCGTCGCTCGGCGAGTCGATCTTGAACTTCTTGTACAGCGGCCACGCGATGCGCGCGTACAGCTCCTCGATGTCCTCGCCCGTCTCCTGCGCTACCTGCCGCAGCACACTGTCGGACAGCGAGAGGCGTTAGCCTTCCGTCCGTCCGTCCGTCGGTCCGTCCGCTCGCTCATCGGGTGGCGAGGGGATGGCGATACTAGCTAGCGAGGATCCCCTCCGTCGGGATCGCGGCAACGCACCCGTGCACGGTCTTGGCCTTATTGTAGCGCTCCTCGCACTTGACAATGTCCTCGGGGGACACGCGGCGCTTGGACAGGTCAATGTACCCCTTCTCCTTGTCGACGCGCAGCACCATGACGACCTCGTTCTTGCCCACGCGGATGAGCTTGTTGATCGAGCGGATGCGGCGCCGAGAGAGCTCCGACAGCAAGATCATGCCCTCGATGTTGTTGTACTCGAGCAGTGACACGTACGCGCCCATCTCGGCGATCGAACGCACGTTCACCATGACCAGCTCGTCGATCTCAGGGAAGCGCTGCTCGTAGAAGCGGCACTGCAGCTGCAGGATCTCCTGCGCGTGCGAGCTCTCCTCCGCTGCGGCCGCGGCCGCGGCCACCGCGCTCGCGTCAGGCGTCGCCATCTCGTTCGTCTCGCGCTCCGGATCCGGAGGCGCTCGGGGGTTGCGTTCGTTCTCGGCCGCGCTCCAACGCGGCGGTACTCGGCTCCCTTCGAATGAGCGCCTCGGGCCGCGGCCACCACTGAAAGCTCGCGGCTGGAGCCACAAGAACGTTCCAGGCGGAAATTGCAGATATAGACCGCTTGTTCCACACTGCTATATTTATAGTCAGTATGCTGAAGGATAATCAGCGAATAGCGATCGAAGTCGGGTCGGTGCTTACGGATACCCCAGCCTGTCTCAATTCACTATGATTCATATATTACGTTAGTAGCCTGCGCTACTCTCCCATACTCCAGCCATGATTGGACGAAACGATCTCACAATTTGGACGAATCAAGTGTGTGCATTCAGTACCACCGGTTCCATACCGGTTTCTCCTTCGCGGATACCGACGACCAAGCAGCACCCAAGCGACAGCGACAGCGCCGACCTGGCGGCGCAAACACAATGAAGCGGTGGTTCTTGCGGCGGCCGCTGTCGCCACTCGCGCCGCCACTCGCGCCGCCGCTCCGCCCCGCCCGCCGCGCCGCCGCCCGCGCCATGAGCTCCGCCGCGTCCTCCTCCTCCTTCTCGGAGCCGCTGCTGCCCGTTGAGGTCCACTCGAGCGCGTTCTGGTCAGATCCGGCGGCGCACCGCGCCGAGGTACCCAAGCTGGCGGTGCTGGTGCTGAACGCGCCGCCGGGCGGCCCTGGACGAGCGCACGAGCTCTTCTGGTCGCTCTGGCGCGGTGCGCAGCTGACCGTGTGCGCGGACGGCGGCGCGAACCGCCTGCTGGACCGCAGCCGTGCCGCCGGCGCGCCGGGAGCGGACGCAGCCGTGCCGCGGTTCATCAAGGGCGACTTGGACTCGCTGCGCGCGGACGTGCGCGCGTTCTACGAGCAGCGCGGCGCCGTGGTGGTGCGCGACCCGAGCCAGGACACGAACGACCTGGACAAGTGTCTGCAGCTGATCCACGAGGAGCAGGAGCGCGAGCAGCAGGGCCGCTACGCCGTGCTCATCCTCGGCGCCATGGGCGGCCGCTTCGACCAGGAGATGCAGAACGTGAACGCGCTCTTCCGCTGGGCCGCGCGCTTCGAGCAGCTCGTGCTGCTGTCGGAGGACACGAGCGCGCGGCTGCTGCTGCCCGGCCGCCAGCACGTCATCCGTCCCAACCTGCGCTTCGAGACGCGCACGTGCGGACTCATCCCGGTCGCCGGCGCCTGCGCGTCTGTCACCACCTCGGGGCTTCAGTGGGACCTCCACGGCGACGAGATGCGCTTCGGAGGACTCATCAGCAGCTCCAACCGCGTCGTCGGCGGCCAAGACGCCAGCGAGGACGAGAATAGGGGCGACGGCGACGGCGGCGGCGACGAGGGTGGCGACGCCGAGGTGACGGTGCGCTGCTCGCACCCGCTCGTGTGGACGACGGAGCTACGCGCGTGAGCCAAGCGCGAGCAGGAGAAGGAGAGAGGGGCGGCGTAATGCACTCGCTGCTTGGACTCGCTCGTTGGCTGGCAGCGAGCGAGCGCGCGAGCGGTTGGCGCGCCAAGCCCGGCGGCCGCAATTATAGACGCGATCCTGCCGCCCAGAACCGGTCTGGGGAGCGCCGTGGAGGTCTCGAGACGCGGGCCTGTCATCCGTCCATCCATCCCTCGCGCGAGCTATTTCGGCGGCGACCGGCCGCCATGGATATCAATAGCCGACGACCGCCGTGGCGACAGCGGCGGCGGCGGCGGCGGCGCTGCTCTCTGGCTCGCGTTAGACGCGAATCTCCTCGGCTCGAGCAGGCAGGTAGCCGCCGCAAGAAGAGACCGACGCCACCGCCGACGCCGACGCCGAGCGAGCCGCCAGCCATGCCGAGTCCGGCCGTGCTGGAGAAGCAACAGGCCGTGCCCATGATCTTCCGGCGCCACGGCGACACGGCGCCCAAGCCGCGCGGCCACGCGCTGGGCGACGCCAAGCCGGCGTCGTTCTACATCCGCGAGCTCGAGCGGCGCGGCGAGCTCGAGGGCCTCGGGCCGACGCTGGACGCCTCGGCGATCGCCGCGGGCGTGCCGGCGCCGAACGCGGCACCGTTCGCGCCGCGGTTCGTGGCGCTGGACAAGCAGGTGCTGCGCTTCGGCGCCTACTTCCTCGAGCCGGTGCACGAGAGCAACGTGGAGAACTTCCGCGTGCGCGAGTGCGAGCTGCTCTTCTACCTCGAGGACGGCAGTCTGCAGGTGACGGAGCCCAAGGTCGAGAACAGCGGCATGCTGCAGGGCAACCTGATCAAGCGGCACCGCGTGCCCATGCCCGAGAGCGACGCGCGCGGCCGGCTGCAGTTCTTCTCGGCCGCGCAGCTCAACGTCGGCCGCGAGGTGACGCTCTACGGCCGCACGCTGCGCATCGTGAGCGCCGACGCCTTCACGCGCGCGCACCTGTCGGCGGCGCTCGGCGTGGCCGTGCCGCCGGACGAGCGGCCGCCGGCCGACGCCTACTCGCTGCGCCGGCGCGCGCACATGTCGCGCGAGACTGGGCAGGACCCGCACGCGCACTACGGCAAGCAGCAGCACCCGATGAAGGCCTTCATGGAGGCCTCGCTCGGCAAGTTCGCGCGGCCGAGCGAGCAGCTGCGCCGCTTCCTGGACCACGACCGACACGTGCTGCGCTTCTTCGCCGTCTGGGACGACTCGGCCGCGCTCTTCGGCTTCGCGCACCAGTACACGCTGCACCTCTTCCTCGCCGACGGCACGATCGAGATCCTCGAGCGCTACGGCCGCAACTCGGGCTGCGACCCGTTCCCCAAGCTGCTCAACCGCGTGCGGCTCGCCAAGTCGCTCGCCGGCGTCGCCAGCGGCGCCGCGGCCATCGGACTCGCCTCGTCCGCCGCCATGTACGCCGGCGAGGAGGCGGTCGCGGCCGCCGGCTCGGCCGCGGCCGTCCCGGCGGCGACCCAAGACTTTTACTCGTGGGAGGACCTGCAGGTAGGCTGCGTCATGGACGTCTTCGGCCGCAAGCTGCTGCTGCTCGACGCCGACGAGAGCACGCGCGAGTGGTACGCGGCGCAGGGCCGGCCGCTGGCCGCGCCGGTCGCCAGCGCCGCCGCGGCGGCCGCCATCGCGCCGACGCCGACGCCGCGCGCGCCGGCCGTGACCCCGCCGCCGCACTCCGGCATCGGCTCGGAGGAGGACTCGCTGCTCTCGTGCTTCCACCTGCTGCCGCGCGCGCCGCTCAAGAGCGTCGAGTCGCTCGACACGACCGAGGTGCTGCGCTTCCGCGCGCGCTTCGCGGCCGCGGGGCCCGAGGACGCCGGCCGCCGCTTCGTGCTCTCGGTCGTCGCGTCCGACCAGAGCGTCTCCATCTCGGAGCCGCCGCAGCGCAACTCGGGCATCGGCGGCGGCAAGTTCCTCGAGCGCACGCGCGTCAAGCGCGCGGACGGCAGCGGCGCCTACCTCTCGCTCGCCGACTTCTTCGTCGGCGCGCGCGTCGCCGTCGCCGGCCGCGTCTTCCTGCTCTTCGAGGTCGACGAGTACAGCGCCAAGTACATGGAGGCGCGGCCCGACGCCTTCCCGCGCGCCGACAAGCGCGCCGTGCTGCGCGCGCTGCGCGCCGCCGCCAGCGCCGCCGACGAGCGCGCGCGCGCCGAGTTCTCGCGCCGCCTGGACCACGCCGCGCAGCGCGAGTCCGGCGCCGAGCTCGGCCCGCAGCAGCTGCTCGAGGTCGTCGACGGCCTCGCGCGCGACTTCCGCGAGCACGACGCCATCACGCTCGTGCGCGCCTTTGGCGACGCCGCGCGCATGAAAATCCCAGCCGAGCGGCTCGCGGAGCTCGTGCAGCACGACTGAGCCGAGCCGAGCCGAGCCGAGCCGAGCTGAGCCGAGCCGAGTCGAGCCGTGTATTTTCAGGATTGAGACCGCAAACGAACGTTAGGAGAGCGCGAAGGGTGCGCAGCAGCAACACGCCATGGCTTGGGGGCAAGCAACCACCGCGTGTGTGTGTGTGTGTGTGTGTGCGGATGGGATAGGATAGGATGGGATGGGATGGGGACGCCTGGTGTATTCCCAAGTCGCCTGACGCGACGGCGGGTATGTCGAGGCTCGCTCTTCCAGACGAGCGGCGAGCGGCGAGCGCATTCTCTCTCTCTCTCTCTCTCTCTCTCTCTCCATCTCTCTCGGCCTCTGTCTCGCTTGTGTCCGTCTGCCTTCTCGTGGGTTTATCCGTCGGACTGCCTCGACAACTAGACGTTGATGACACGTGCGAGCTTCTGGATGCGGTTGAGCAACAGGTCGCCCTTCTTGATGGCCTCTTGGTACTGCGCGTTCTTGGCGTCCGGGCGGTTGGTCTCGATGACGCCGGCGACCTTGTCAATCTTGGCGTTGAGTCGGCCGGCGGCCACGAAGCGCGCGACCTCGGCGTCGAGGAAGGCGACACTGACGCCGAAGGCGCGCGACATGGAGGCGAGCGTGACGCTGCGGTAGGCCTCAAGGAACTGCGCGTAAGCGAGCACGCGCAGCTCGCGGTAGAGGAAGCGCGCGTGCGTCGAGAGGTACTTGTCGCGCAAGATGAAGGGCTCGAGCGCGACCATGGCCGAGAAGAAGCGCTTGTAGTCGCAGTCGTAGAGCCCGTTGAGGAAGTCGGCCAGGTGCGGGATGTCGCCAATGACGGCCAGGATCTCGGGCGAGTCGACGATCTTCTCCTTGAGCTCGACGCGTCCGAGACTGAGCACGCACGTGAGTACGCAGTAGAAGATCATCTTGCTGTACGGCATGAGCTCCGTGGCCGTGAAGGTCGCGACGCTCTCCTGGAAGAGCCGCGCGGCGCGCTTGAAGTCGCGCGCCATCATGAGGTAGCAGCCCTCGTACACCTTGAGGCGGTTGCGGCGGTCCCAGTCGCCGCCCTCGTCCACGAGCGCCGCCGCCTTCTTGATGTACTGCTCCACGAGCGGCAGGTCGCGGAAGAAGAGCCCGATGCGGATCACGTGCAGCGCCACGAGGATGCGCTGGTTGCCCGACTGCGGCTTCTCGCCGGCCACGCGGAACGCCTCGAGCGCCGCCGCCTGGTCGCCCACGCGCGAGAACATGCGCGCCTTGGCTAGCAGCGCCTCGAGCACCTCGATGTCGCCCAGGTTCTGCTCCGCGTCCGCCAGTCGCTCGTCCAGCGCCTTGAGCTCCTCCGCGTTCGCTGCCGCCATGCTCGCGGCCAGCGTCGCGTCCTCGGGCCACGAGAACTCGGCGCACACGCGCCGGTAGAACGGCGCCATCTTGTGCTGCTGCACCAGCGCCAGCAGCTCCTCGCGGTGCGCGGCGCTCGCCTCCGCCGTCAGCGTCGACCGCGCGCCGCGCGCGTGGTGGTGCTGCAGCAGGAAATACAGCTCCGACACCTCCATGTGCGGCAGGGTGCTCAGGTCGTCCTCGATCTCCTCCGAGATGTTACCCACGCTCGCCTGCTTCTTCAGCGGCGCGCGCTTGGCTTCCGCCGCCTTGTCCTCTCCTCCGCTCATGGCTCGCGTTCGGCTGCTTCCTCGCGCGCTCTCGGGCTCTGGGGCGGGCAATCAAGGCGAGCGATCGGCTGTCGGTCGCGTCGTCTTCGGATCTTCCGTCCTCCCACCGCTGGATACGTCGGGCGTTGGGCGTCGGGGGGAGAACGAGCGGGCGGTGCAGTCTACCCTCTTTATTCGGTGCGTCCATGACTTATCATCGTATGCAAGCATTGAGTTTTGCAATGATATGGAGCTGAGCACTGTATGTACGATGTCGATGCATATATCAAATGGAATTGGATATAAGAAAACAGTAGATGAACGAAGCGAAGCTCAGACATTACCGAATACGACCTTAGTAGAGGCGCGAAAGAGGAACCCGCGCGTACCCTTCAGGTTACGCAAACATTGGCAAGCGTAACCCGCATGACGTGCAGTGCGAGCTCCGAACGAGCATCGGTGGGAGACATCGGTGGGGATTCATACGCGTCTCCGCCATGCGCGCGGTCTAATGGACACCCTGTACACGCGTGTGTGTATGTGTCGCTCTCTCTGCTTCCCCATCCTCCGCCGTCTCCCTACTGCAAAGGGCGTGGCGACCTACTTGGCCGGCGCGAAGAAGACGTAGACGGAGCCGAACTGCAGCGACGGCGTGGCGACCGGCGCGCCAATCTCCTCTCCGACCGCCTCCGAGATTACCTCAAGCTGTTGCAGCGCACTGTCCTTCAGGTGGAACTGGTTGCCGAATTTGACCGTCACCTTGACCTTGTGCCCCTTGCTCAAGAACTTCGTCACCTGATTTAGCTTGACCTGCAGGTCGTGAGGCTGTTGCGCGACGCACATACACACACACAGACGCACGCACAGACGCACACACGTGAGTTCCAGGATGATCGCACTCCAGAGCCAGCGAATCGTCGCCTCTCGCTCGCGCCGCAAGCCTCACACGCACCGCAATCTTGGGAGTGAAGTTGACTTCCTTGTCTGGCTTGGGCTTCTGCTGCTTGACGGCCTTCTTGAGCGAAAAGGCGCGCTTCTTGGCGTCGAACATGCGGCACACGGTCTGTCCGCTGTTCTGCGAGACCTGCACAAGGTCCACACCCCTCGCGCGCGCCTCCTCGATCGCGCGCCGCAGCGGTACGTTCTGCCGCATGGACCCGTCGTCGCCCACGAGGCTCACCACGCGCGCCTGGATCTCGTCATTCACCACGCTGAACTTGTTGCCCGCCGTGCGCGTCGAGCTCGCCGCGCGCGTCGTGCTGGCCAGCCACTCGCTCGGCGACCTCCGCGCCAGGACGAGGAGGTGTGCGCGCCGGATGCACGCGCTCGAAGCCGCGGAGAAGCCCGACAAGCGTGCGGGGGTCGCGCTAGCGCCGAGCGCCTCGGCCGCCGGCCGCGCCAGCGCCAGCGCGCACCGCCGAGAAAGCCTGTTTGTCGCTACCAGCGCCATGAGCACCCGCTGAGACCTTGCGAGAGGCCAATGGCATGTGCGGTCGAAAGCACTCCGCCGGTCTCGCCCGAGCACTCTGCACCTACTACCTCTGGGCCGAAATAACTGTGTCATATCGCGGGATATGGCTGAATGATCGATTATACTGAGCGGACATGGCCTCTTATTACGGTCTGTAGTTCGCATCAAGTCCTTTGTTCGTGACTATGCGTCAAGAGAGGACTACAACAGCATCGCTCTGCGGAGAATGCATGCATTTACTAGATTTGGTCTTCGCTTCTTTCCGCCAGGGTGATTGGCTCAGACCACATTTTGATTGGCCATAAACCGTTGATCATGTGTTGGTGACTACGGCAGCACGAATGTTGGGTGTCGCGTCTGAAGTTGACCAGCTTTGCCGTCGGGAGTTGAGGTCCGGCCAATCGATATCGCTCACAACGTGCGTGGGGATGGAAGGCGGCAAGTTCGCGCCGGCGCTGACGCTTGAGGCCGTCCGCAAGGGCATGGCCGACTTCGTGGCGGAGCGCGACTGGAACCAGGTTCGTTGGGGCGCAGGGGGCGATCCGAGCAGTGGCCGTTGGCGCGTCCTGACGACGTTTCCTGCGCCAGTTCCACACGCCGCGCAACTTGCTGCTGGCGCTAACGGGCGAGGTGGGCGAACTGTCCGAGATCTTCCGGTGGAAATGCGAGCGCGCAGTCGTCGACGGTGCGCTGTGCATCCTTTTGGTGTGCGGGGATCGCGATCGGAGCTGACAGAGTGCTCTTGGTGTGCCTTGGGACAGACTGGTCGGTGGAGGATAGGGTGCACTTGGGCGAAGAGCTCAGCGATGTGCTGCTGTACCTTGTGCGTCTTGCTGGTATGAAAGCGTTGCTCTGTCCGTGTGATGTCGGCTAGCTGCTACCGCTGCTAGTCCTTCACGACGCACCGTACGTCGCTGACGCTCGGCATGATAGATGTGTGCGACGTCGACTTCCCGGCGGCACTGAGCGACAAGATCGTGAAGAACGGCATCAAGTACCCCCTCAAGCCGGTGAGTATAACGCTCTCTCACTGTAACGCTCCAGTTTGCTAAGTTATGTGCTCGCTCTGGTCGCGCGGAACCGTCCGATAGGCAGCTGGCAGCGCAGTGGCTCTTCCCGGCGTGGAGCCGCCACGAGCGCCGCCAGTCCCAGCAGCGTCGAGTGCGCCGCCGGCGGTCTCTTCCGAGGAGACCGCGCGCGTTTCGCCATCGAGATTCGAGCCAACGTTGACGCTGGAGGCGCTGCGCAAGCGAGTAGCCGACTTTTCGAATGCGCGCGGCTGGAACGACTCGGTTGGATTCTCGCGACTACGCAAGGATGGATCCACACCAGGCGCTGACAAGTACATCGTGCTTCGTGGCACGCGTTTGTGTATTCAGATCGTGCCGCGCAGTCTCATGCTGGCCCTTACGGGCGAGCTTGGGGAGCTGTGTGAGATCTTCCAATGGAAAGGCGAGTGCGCGAGCACCGACGGTATGGGAAGTGCGCGTCGAAGGCGCTGGCGCGAGTTGGCTTGGAACTCACGAGTCAGTGCGATCTAGACTGGCCGGACGAGGAGAAGACGCACCTGGGCGAAGAGCTGAGCGACGTGATGATCTACCTGATCCGTCTCGCAGGCACGGCGCTTGACACGTTGCGCTTGATACCCTGGTGTTTCCCAGTCGACTCACAAGACGTCAGTGGTGCTCGCGTCTGGCGACCACAGACAACTGCAACATCGACTTGTCGAGCGCGATCACGGACAAAATGGCCAAGAATGCCAGCAAGTACCCCGCCGAGCTGGTATGCTGCCTGTCGATGGACTTGCTTCGCTCCTTTGAATCGCAGCGATGGCTCAGCTCTGACTGCCTCCCGTCCGTGATCACGACGGCGCGCTCGCACTCGCATGCTCTCAGGTCAAGGGCTCGTCCAAGAAGTACAACCAGTACAAGCACGCGCAGGCTGGGGAGAAGTCCGCTTGAGCGCGGCGACGAATTGGGGACAAAAGATTGCCAAATACGTCAATTGCTACCACAGACGGATGGACGAATTCTCAGCGGCTCGACCGCGGTGCTCTCAAGCACGCGGTGCCAGATTGCGGCGCGCTGGCATGTCTCGGTCGACTTCACTGGTGTGTTACGCTTGCATCACAGGAAATCCTCGACGAAGATGCTGCTGTCGCGCGAGGCGAGAGACGCCATGTCGGGGGTCACACTCCCGCGGCGCTGCGTGAGCAGGCGCTTGCCATGCTTAGCGGAGACTGGTGGCGGAGGCGAGCGCGGGTACGGCGCTGCAGGTGCCTCATCTTGACCGTCCGACGACGAGGAGGATGGATCTCTTGAGAGACTGCTGCTGCTGCTCGAGCGCTCGGACCCACGGCGCTCCGAGTCGGCCTGCGTCGTCTCGAAGTACGCCTCGACCACGAAGGCGACGACGAGACTGAGCACCATGACGACCGCCACGACGTAGTAGCTGATGAAGAACAGCCGGCTCCACTTGGACGTGACCGCGACTGCGCCATCCATAATGACAAACCACTACCATCACACAGAAAAGAGAGGGAGGAAAGCCACAACAGTGTCAGCGTGTCGGGAGAGCGAGCGAGCCAATTGCCGACGCCTCATCGGTTGCGGCGCCGCCGCGGAGACGCACGTTGTTGACGATGAGCAACTCGAAGAGCGTCGTGAGCGCGGACGCAAAATCGTTGAAATTGTTGCTGTAGTAGTCGGCCTGACCGTACGCGATGGTGGCGAGTCGCGGGTCGCCGACGACCAGCTTGCCGCCGAAGAGCTGCATGCCCAGCACGCCGTAGAGCGCCATGATGACCCCGAGCATCCCTATTGGCAGCAGCAGCAGCAGCAGCCGTTCGGCTCGATTAGACTGCGCGGCCAGCGCGCGCAGGCTCGACAAGGTAAGCAACGAGCGATGAGCGACGTACCATAGAGCGTGGTGAAGGCCGGAAGCAGCCGCACGACGGTCGCGAACATGGTGCTGAGCGCCTGGAGCGCCACGAGCAGGCGAAGGCAGCGCAGGAAGCGCAGCAAGAGCAGCACGCGGATCCAGCGCCACTCGCCCGCGAGGTTGTGCGCGTGCACGCTCACTTCGGCCGCGACGATGACGACTGTGACGAGGCAGTCGAAGACGTTCTTGGTGCGATCCACGTACGCACCGATGCCGAGCGCCGACATCTTGAGCAGCATCTCGGCGATGAAGACGACCGAGAAGACGGGCGACCAGGCCTCGGACGCGAGGAAGAGCTGCTCCTGGCCGCGGATCTTGGCCTGGATCTCGACCGTGATCGCAGCCAGGTTGGCCAGCATGACCACGTCGACCGCCGGCTCGAAGTACGGATGCGTCGGCAGCGCGCGCAGCCAACGGACGAGCGCTGCGCTGCGCTGCGGAGCGCGCTGGAAGCGGTAGCCCGCCGCTCGCCGGGCCGCGGCGGCGGACTTCTTCTCGCGGGCAAGGAAGCGCGTGATGAGGACTTCGAACTCGGCGTACGCGATCCAGTTCTCCTCATCCTCGTCGCTCCAATGCGAGTAGAAGACCGCGCGGCTGTGGCTGTGGCTGTGGCTGTGGCCGTGGCTGCGGCTATGACCGTACCCGTGACTGTGACTGTGACTCGCATCCCCGGGCGGCGGATGGAGGTGTGCGTGCTCGTCGCCACCAAGGTCATCGAAGAGCGAGATGGTCGGCCGCAGCAACTCGGTAAGCAGCCGTTGGTACGTCCGGCGACTGATGACCTTGGCGTCGTGAAGGTCGCGACTGGAGCGGGAGCGGAGCGCCGGGAGCAAGTGGAAGGCGGCCTCGAGCGCCTGACGCTTGCGCCTGGCGAAGACGGCGGCGCGGTCGACGATCTCCTGGCGGTAGTGCTGGTACACGGACGCGAAGACGAGGTTCATGACAAGCAGCTGGCCGATGGCGAGGAAGCTCACGAAGAAGAGGCTGGCGACGCGCGTCTGCGCGTACGCGGGCATCATGACGTCCGGGAAGTTGGCGGTCGTGAGCAGCACCATGAGGCTCGTGCAGGCCTCGACGAAGCTCGAGAAGTAGGCATCTGCCTCGCGCGAGCCCTCGAAGAGCACCATGCCGAGCACGGCGTAGAGCGCGATGAGGATCGAGAGCGTGAGGAGGCCGTCGGCGAAGCGCGGCAGCGTCTTGAGCAGGCTCGAGAAGCCCGAGCGCAGCCGGTGGCTCATGGTCAGCAGCAGCAGCGGCCGCAGCACGGGCATGAGCACCAGCGGCCGTGTCGCCTCGGCGTATTGGGGCTCGCTGTCGCCGCTGCTGCCGCTGTCGCCTTGGTCGGCCGCGTCTCGGCGCAGCGGCACGACCGCGACGGTGAGTACGGCGGCGCAGTCGGCGAGCAGCACGAGGATCTGCGCGATATACCAGTTGTTGAGCAGGTAGATGCGGCGGCCCATGTAGCGGTACTTGATGGCGAGCTCGGCGGCCAGCAGTGTGAGGCACGCGAGCTCGACGCCGAGGCTGGCGGCGCGCGGGAGCACCGGGAGGCCCCAGGTGAGCAAGCGCGCGCTGCCGCGGCCGCAGTCGCGCGAGAAGAAGCACCAGGCCGGCGGCTCGAAGAATGTGAGCGCCATGAGCACGCCCATGTTGGCCATGCGCACGTAGTGCAGCGCGTGGTACAGCCGCTTGTAGTGCGTGCGGTTGAGCCCGTCGATGAGATACTCGGTGCCGAGGAAGCGCCCGTCGCTCGCGTCGCGCACGAACAGCGCCGCGAGCTCCAGCCGCTTGCTCTGCGTGTCAGCGCTGCCGGCTGTGTCGCCGCCGTCGGTCAAGGGCTGCTGCTCGACGTCCAGCAGCGGCGCGGCGTCGGCGTCAGTGTCGGCGCCAGGACCGAAGCCAGAGACGGAGCTGGCGGCCAGCGGCGTCCGCGCCTCCTGCTGCAGGATGCGCTCCTCGACGGCGTCTCGGCGGCGGCGCTTGCTCCGGAGCCGGTGCGCCACGCGCAGGTCGTCGACGACGCGCGCGAGCTCGCGGTGGTTGAGCGCCACGTAGGCGAGCAGCGAGGCGGCCGCGGCCACAAGGAACACGGGCGAGACGACGAGGAAGCAGGCGCCGAGCGACAGCGCGGACCCGAGCAGCGCCGTCCACTGCGAGTACTGCGCGGGGTCAAGCGAGCGCACCCATCCGTCCATCGGCAGCGGCCACCACGGCCATCGTCAGTCCGTCGGCCAGTCCGTTGCGGCGCGTGAAGGCGGCGTTGGAGGAGGGAGACGCACCATTCGGAAGGAGGGCCGGAAGGTCGAGGACGAGATCTCGTTGAAGAAGCAGGCAAAGTTGACGGCGGCGAAGGCGAGCAGCGTCGCAGGCGCGACGAGCGGCACGGCGGGCGCCAACGCGCCGCAGTAGAGGATGGCGGTCTGGGCCACGACCCAGGCGGCTGCGGGCCCCGCGCGGCCGGCGCTACTGGCATCCGTGTCGGCGGCCATGGCGGCGGCTTCGGAGGCGCCGGCGACGCGTCCGACGTCGAGCGGCGGCCGGCGGCCGTGGCGGGGCCGGCGCCGGTCGAAGAAGAAGGCGGAGAAGCCGCAGGCGGCGGCCGAGAGGCTGGCGAAGGCCGCGAGCAGCGAGCTGGCGGCCACGCCGGGGAAGACGAAGACGCCGCCGAGCACGTGGTCGACCGAGTCGGGCACGAGGAAGCGGTCGGCGAGCAGCGCGGCGGGCGGCGCCGAGGCCGCGAGCGCGCCGACGAGCGCCGCGGAGGCGCCGGCGGCCAGCGCGAGCGCCTTGTGCACGCCGAGCACGGCGAGCTGCCGCGAGGCGGCGAAGCGCGCGCGCCGGTACGGGCTGTGGGCGTGGCTGGCCCTCGAGAAGCGCGAGTGCTTGGTCACGGCGTCGTGCGTCACGTGGACGGCGCCGAGCAACGCGGCGAACGGCGTCGCGAGCGCCGCGAGCGCGCCGCGGAGCTGCTCCGGCCGGTGCGGTGCCAGGTTGTCGGTCAGCTGCGCGACGGACCAGCCGGGAGCGCCGCTCTCGTCCCCGGACGCCTTGGGTAGCAGCAACGAGGCCGCCACACCCAGCGCGGCCATGACCGAGAGCGCGAAGGCCCAGCGCAGGCGGCGACGGCCCAAGCGCGGCGCGCGGCCGCCGGCGAGTGCCAGCGCAGCCAGCAGCGCGCTCGCGAGCGCCGAGACGGCCCAGGAGCCGTCGGTGCGCCAGGGCAGCGGCGTGCGCGCGAGCCACGAGGCGTCAGCCACGTGCAGCGCCAGCTCCGCGAGCGCGAGCAGCGCGCAGGCGGCACCCAGCGCGCTCGACAGGCAGAGCGCGAGCCCCACGAAGTGGCCCAGCGGCCCGCCACCGCCCAGCGCGCGCCGCAGCGCCACGAAGAGCCCGCCGACGGCCGGGTGCTCGGTCGCGGCCTCGGTCTCTGGATGGACAGGCAGACGACGGGGGCGGACGCGCCGCTAGGGTTAGACCGACGGCGGCGAGGCGGCGAGGCGGCGAGGCGGCAGCGGGGAACGCACGGTCCGAGGCGAGCGCGGCGAGGGAGCCGAGCGTGAGTGCGGCGACGAGGAAGGTGGCGCCGAGCGCGAGCAGCGAGTAGCCGACGCCGAGCGCGCCGACGACGCCGCCGAGCTGCAGCAGCAGCGCCGCGGCCGCCAGCAGCGCCGCGGCCACCGGCACGACCGCGTTCCACCGGTGCGCGTGCAGCAGCAGGCGCAGTGCCTCGGGGTCCACCGCCGCCGACGCGCGCCGCTTGCCGCCGCCTGCGGAGCCGTACATGGCGAGGGGCGAGCGGCAAGCGTGGCGAGACTGGGAGCGAGGCGCCTTCTTGGTCTGGGACGCCGGCGCCTGGGAGGCGGCGACTACTACTGTGCGCGCGGGTGGCGGCGGCGGCGGCGGAGGCGCGAGCGGCGGCTCGCGGCGGCGCGCTCGCCTCGGAGTCGGTGGCGGCGGCGCGAGCGGCGCTTGCGCATGGCCCAAACGGCCGCGCATCACTCCTCCTCCTCGGCGTGACGGATGCATTTTATCTGGGCGGCGCATCTGCGGGTGATCGAGTGCCACGCGACATTTGGCCAATCATGTGGAAGCTCCCGTATGGACGCAGGCATTCGAATGAAGGAGTGTGTGCCTTCGATTGAAGTTGGTCAATTTGGGCCAATGGCGAGGCGTGTTCGCGCCAGTTCGCGCCAGTTCGCACCAATCCGCGCTTGCTACTAGACGAAGGCAGTCATTCCGAGCGCTGGAGTGCACTTTCTCGTCAATCTTCGCGGACGTGGCGGACGCGGCTGACGGGAGGCGTTCTCGAATCAGCTTTTGTACCCCCGCTTGGTGGGAGTTTCGAGAGGTCTCAATTCGACCGGTTTCGATACCTCGAGGGTACCGCCTCGGCTCTACCGGTTTGAACCGGTCCGAGCCTCAGTAGGTGCTCCTCCTCGTGCGAGCAGGTGAGACGCGGCGTCTCTTCACTTACAAACTCCGAGTCAGTCTCGCCCGCCTCGGTCCGACGAATCACTCCGATTAGAGAGCTCTGTGTGCCATTACGTGACTATATACAGTCGCCAAATAGTGTCAAAATATGCACATCCTTTCCTCTTCGACAATCTCAAACGATCGCCCGCGCCATTTCGGCGGGCGGACTTCTACACTCACTTGCGAGAGTGGTGTGATGGCCGGCGGCACCTACCCGCGCTCGGCCTGCTGTCAGGTGCTGCGAAAGCAGCCGGTCTGACGTTGGCGACCCCGCTCTCGAGGCAGCCGGCGCGACGACCAGCGACGGCCATTTCCCGAGCCGCTCGAGAGGACGCAAGCGCCGCCGCCGCGCCACACGCAGACCGCTGTATTGATCCCGCCGAGAGCATGACCGCGAGCGCCACGACCGTCGCGCTGCTCGCGGCCGCGGCCGCGGCCACCGTGGCGCAGGTGAGCGCCTACTCGAGCTACTGCGAGCTCATCCCGAACGGCGAGACGCTCGGCAAGGCGCTCGGCCACACGGACGACGGCTACACGGACTTCGGCACCATGTTCTCGGACGCCGGCACGGAGTGGAGCGCCGTGTGCTCCGAGACGTGGCCAGGCGGCTCCGTCACGGTCGGCTCGGCGCTCGGCGACCCGTGCTGCACGTGGACCGAGGGCGGGACGCCGGACTTCACCATCTCGGAGGTGCCCGGCACCGACACGGAGGGCACGACGTGCGCGTCGTCGGCGACCTCGACGGCGGCCTCGACCGCGAGCAGCAGCACTGGCTCGACGGCGGCCACGACCACGGACGACACGGCGGAGGCGGCCACGACGGCCGCGAGCAACTCGACCGCGACGTCGACGGACGACGAGGACGGGTCGTACTGCGAGTAAGCGCGGCCGCAGGCGACGGCAACCTAGGTGTTGTGCTACATCTCGGGGCGTGGCGCAGTAATTTGGGAATGTGATGTGGTGCGTTCGCCCTGTGCATCGTCGGAGCGTTAAGGCTCGTGTCAATGGACGCGGCCGGAGGCATTGCTGCCGCAGTGTCGACCTGAGTCCGTCCGCCCATGACGTCGATGCACTCGCTCACTTGCGGCGCACATGCAGTGTAGCCATGGATGGATCCCTTCGTCCTTGTCCTTCGGCGGCCTATTGACAGGTCGACGGCGCGACGAACAGACTGACTAACCGACCGATCGACTGGCTGATCGAGCTACGTGCCGCCTCGAGTCGACGTCCCGACGCGGTCACAGTCCTCGAGCGCACCGTTCAGCTGGCTCGGGCTCGAGAACGGCTCGCCACGGGCTCCGAACGGCGGCGGCGCAGGCAGGCTGGCAGACTGGCAGGCAGGCTCGCGCCACGTAAAAGAGCGGCGGCTGTCGGCGCCACGAGCGACGCGACGATGCGATGCGATGCGCTCGGTCGCCATTTCCGCCAGCCGCGGGCGAGCGCACGAGGCGAGACGGAGCGCCGGGCGAGATCAGCGAGGATGATGTCTGCAGGTCCCGGCGGTCCGGCTGGTCGAGTAGCGACAGGATGGGACTCTAAACCTAGACGCTTTTACGACGCCTTCTTCGGCTAAAGCGCGCTGCTATCGCCTCGGCCGGCTGGTTCCTCGGCGGTAAATGCGGGGCAGACCCCCGCCGTCCTTGCTCATGCCGGCGGTGCCGACGCTATCTATCGACCGCTCCGTTTCTGAGCGTAAACAGCAGCTGGCGGCGAGGAACGCTCTGGTGAGCAGAGCTTCCAGAGCGCACCCTCGGAATGTCCGCCTCTTCTGCTCTCCACGACAAGTGCGGAGTAAAGGAAGCGAGCGCTCGTACCCCAGACCGCCGAAACGACTGCATGACCGTTCCCTTTTTCTGTTTTGAGTCAAGCGCGGTGCCTCGCGCGGTAGAGTCGTCGCGTTGCCAGTTGCCTTCGCGATTCCCAGCCGGTCGGCAGCGTTTCGGCGCTGCATACTCCCGGCCATACTAGCGCCACCCACGTGAGAGTGGCGTCGGCGACAGCCGCTTCAATCGCGCGCGCTGACTTGCCGGTTGTATGGCAGCCGCGGCCGAGACAGCCAGTCGACGCCCCAGACCATTCTGACTAAAAACGATCGGTTCGGACCATAATCGCCGGCAGTTGGCGGACAGCCACATCTTGGCGCTTGTATACTCGCGCGGCGTAACGGTCGCGTTTTCGCTGTCAGGCGCCGCCGCTGCCGCGAGCAGCTCGCGCGTGTCTGCGGCTCCCTCACTTTGCAATTCGCTCAGCCGCCGACACCTCGAACCAGTCGCCTTCTCCCCACCCGAACAGACCAAGATGGCCCTCACGTCCTTCCGCTCGATCGTCCTCGCGGCCGCGGCCGTCGCCATGACCATCTCGACCTCGGACGCGCTCTCGAGCTACCTGAGCAAGATCCCGAACGGCGACCTCTTCTCGCAGGAGCTCGGACACCCGGACAACGACAGCTCCCAGTACACGGACTTCGCGACCGCCTTCTCTGCGGCCGGCTACACGT
>JAADYC010000135.1:0-36110 GCA_023338135.1 Phytopythium kandeliae | reverse complement strand
GCGAGCGCGCGCTGCACGTCGATCTGCTTGGAGCGCAGCAGCAGGTCGTTGGCGACGGCGGCGCCGAGCACGTGCGGGAAGGTGTACGAGGACGCGAACTCGGGCACGATGCCGATGCGCATGAAGGGCGTCCAGAAGGTGACCTTGCCGCTGGCGTCAGCGTCAATTGGATGTCGCGATCGGCCACCCGAGCGAGGCTCGAGCAGAGCAGCCAGTCTCTTACCTACCGCGCATAGTGTGCGTGAGCGTTCGAGTATCTTTTGCGACGGAAAACGAACGTTTAGGTAGATTCTCGGTGCGTTCGTGCACGGGCGACAAGGCCAAGCGAGATCCATGTCGTGTGCTGCCCAGGTTGGTGCCGCGTCGAGGCGAAGGAGAAGCGAGCGAGCGACCACTGCAGCGATCGATCGGTGGCTGGAAGGGATCTTTTCCAGTCGTGCCGGTCCGGTCATCGAGCGAACACCCGCCGCGCTGCGTCGAGCGCGAGCCCGAGTGCGGAGACGCCGGTGCTGAACGTCCGAGGTGGTCGACAAGCACGCCAGAGGCGACGTAGCCCGAGAGGATGCGTCGGCGGATGCGAGTGTCTCGCGCTCGGTCGGTCGGTCGAGCGGCGGAGATTGGGAGTGGCTGTTGTCGATGACGACGTACGTCGAGTGTGTCGCGCCAGACCGAGAGCGCGGCGCCGACCGCGCACCGAGGGGACCGGGGACACGCCGGCAGAAGAGCCGCGGCGGCCAATGGACGGAGAGAGAGAGAGAGAGTCTGCATTGCCGTGATTGCCTGAGGGGTTGCGCGGGAGAAGGGCCGGCGGCCGACGTCGAAGAAGAGAAGACGGGCGAGTGCAAGCAGGTACAGCCAGGAGACTGTCTGCTGTCCGAGAAGCCGGAACAATAGCGTCTACAGACCGAAGGAAGCAGGGCCGGCGCGCTTGGAGCAGCGACAACTCGCGCGCTTGAACCGGGCCGCAGGCGACCTTCCACCCCGTCTGCGCGAACGGCCGCGGAACGCTCGCGAGGCGTTCCGATCCAATAGATCGCGGCTCTTCTGCGTCGCGTCTCGCGTCCAGTACCGTACGATCGGATTGCACAGGTTCTATTTCTTACAAATCCAACTTCATCTCCACTTTTCCGCATCAATAATTCGAGCACTACTCCATTTCTCGCAGGTTCTTATTCGTCTCCCTCCTCCAAGAGCTGCGCCAGCTCCTCTCCTGCGCCATGCCTTGTTGCATTGATCAATGATCGCCCGGCAATGGGAATGGACGAGCGAGCCGCTCCGCCTCGCGCGATGCGCCGCCTCTTCTCGCCAAGGCGGCGGCCGCGGCGGCGCGACACCGACGCCGACGCCGATGCGGCGCGGCGGCCTTTCTGGGCTGGCAGTCAGCGTTCTGCCTGCTCGCTCGTCGAGAGGACCACCCGCGCAGACCGAGTCGCGCCTGCCAGAGCCTCGTGATGGCCGGTGACCGCACCTGCGACTGCGCCTGCGCGTCGGCGATGGCGCCGGTGACGGCCGCGCTCGAGCCGCCGCCGCCCAACTACGCGCTGCTGTTCCACCTGCTGCTGAGCTTCGTGCTCGTCGCCTACGTGCGCTGGCACAACGTCGGCGCGCACACGTCGCAGGACGAGGCGGCGCAGGGGGAGGCCGCGGCGGTGGCTCCCATCGCCGCCGTGGCGGTCGAGGCGCCGGCCAAGCAGGACGAGTCGCGAGGAGGCGTCGAAGCGCCCGTGTCGGTCGATGGGGACGAGACAGACGAGGAGGAGCGCGGCGCGAGCGCTCGCGTGCACGCGCGCGAGGAGCACGGAGCGCGCGAGGGGCACGGAGCTGCAGACGAGCGAGGCGAGGTGGACGAGGAGCAGGAGCCGGAAGGAGACGAGCAGGGGGCGGACGGCGAGCGCGCGGCCGCGCTCCGGCGCGCCAACGCCAAGTACCTGACCATGCTCAAGGTGGGCATGCCGCGCTCGGTCGTCGAGCACAAGATGCGCATGGAGGGGGCGGACGCGTCGGCGCTCGACGCACTGGCGCCCTCGGGCGGCGGCGCGCGGCTCCAGCCCATGCAGGCCATGACCTCGAGCATCCTGCGGCCGCCGTCCATCCTCATCCCTCCGCGGGCGAGCGCGGCGCGGTCGCCTGTGGCCGAGGGCTCGACCGCCCGCCTCGCCGCGTTCCGGCAGATGGCCAAGGTCGGCGTGCCTCGCCACGTCGTGGCGCTCAAGATGGCGGCCGAGGGGCTCGACCCGCGCGCGCTCGACCGCGACCCGACCGCCAGCGCCAGCGCCGCCTCTCCGCGGTCCGTGTCGTCCGCGGCATCGACGGCTCCGTCCTCTCCGGACGCGGCCGCCGGCTCCCTCGCGGTCACGAGCGCTCGGCCGCCGCCGGCGTCGCTCGCGCGCGCCGTGATACGCAAGATGCAGTCGGGCGTGCGCAAGAAGCTGCACTGGACCACGACGGCCGCGCTGCAGCGGCGAGACTCGCTCTGGAGCCGCGTGCACGCGCGCGCGCCGGCCAACCGCGTGGCCATCTCGACCGAGACGATCCAGTGGATGGAGCGGCTCTTCGTCAAGGCCGTGATCGCCGGCAGCAAGGCTCGGCGGCGGCGCGCGCAGGCCGTCGAGGGCCGAGACAGCGAGTTGTCGCTCGCCGCGCTCGCCGCCTGCGAGGCGCTGGACGACGGCGGCGACGACGACGCCGCTGACGCATCGGCCGAGGCCGAGACCGAGGCGCGGAGCCGCCCGGGAGCGGCCTTCCTCGCCCGCAAGGTCTACGTGACGCTGCTGGACCGCAACAAGTCGCAGAACATCGCCATCGTGCTCGCGCGCGTCAAGCGCGGCTTCCCCGAGCTCGTGCGCGAGCTCAGCGCGCTCAACCCGGACGCGCTGGCCGCCAGCGCGCTCCAGACGCTGCTCGACATGTGGCCCGACGGCCAGGAGCAGGCCGCGCTCGACGCCTTCCGCGGCGACGTCTCCTCCCTCGCGACGGTACGTCCCGCGCCGCTCTCTCTCTCTCTCTCTCTCTCGTCCATGGCTGCGACGTCGACGACGAGCACGAGCGCGTGAGACTGACGCACGCACGCTCGTGGCCGGCAGGCGGAGCAGTTCCTGCTCGAGGCGCAGAAGCTGCCGCGCATGCACCAGCGCCTGCGGTGCCTGCGCTTCAAGATGGACTTTGCCCCGCGCGTCGAGGAGCTCCGGTGCGTCCGCTCGCACTCCTGCGTCGCCGACGCGCCGCCGGTCGATACGCTCGTGGACTGACGCACGCACGCGCCATGGCCGCAGAGAGAGCATGGGGCTCGTGATCCGCGGCGTCGCGCAGGTGGTCGCGAGCGACGCCTTCGCGCTCGTGCTCGAGTACATCTACCACCTCGGCAACCTGCTCAACTTCGGCGACGGCGTCGAGTACACGGCCACGGTCAAGAGCGTCTCCATCAGCTCGCTCGCCAAGCTCTCGTTCACCAAGGCCTTCGACGGCCGCGTCACCTTCCTCCAGTACCTCGTCCAGTCCATCGAGGTGCGCTCCTCCTCGCCTCTCTCTCTCTCTATCTATCAATCTCCCCTTGATACCCTGCGACTCGCGGCCACTGACGGACCCCACTCGTCTGCGGCGCGACCGACCACGGCAGCGCGACGCTCCGCACCTCGCGCGCTTCGGAGACGAGATCGCGCTCATCCGCCAGTGCAGCCGCGTGTCCGTTCCGAACGCGCTTGCCGAGCTGTCGGCGCTCAAGACCGGCGTGCGGATGCTCGAGGCCGAGGCCAAGGTGCGTCTGCCTCCTCTCCTCGCCGTCGCGACTCCCGAGCGACGACGCAACTGACGCGCCACGTCCCGCAGCAACCGCCGCCGCCGGCGCTGGCCGCGCTCCCGGCCGGCGACCCCGCGCGCGAGGCCTTCACGCGCGCGACCCGCGCACTGCACGGCGACGCGACGGCGCTCGCGCAGGAGATGAACGCGCTCGGCGACCTGCGCGACCAGCTCGAGCGCGGACGCCGGCGCTTCCTCGACTACTTCGAGGAGGACGCGGCGCTGCCGCTCGACGAGCTGCTCGGCTTCATCGCGACCTTCGCGGACGAGTTCGCGCACGAGCGCGCGCAGCTGCTGCACCGACCCGCCGCACGCGCGCGCGTCGCCCAGCGCCACAGCCTCTGAGCCGCGCTCGAGCCCCCGTGCGTCCGTAGATGCGTCCGTTCCCCGGCCAGTCCCTCCCCTCCGCCGTCGGCCGGCAGCCTTGCTGGCCGGCCGGCCCGGCGTCCGCGCGTGCGCCAGCGCCGCACTCGTGGTGGTATAATAGCAGCAGGACCTCTTCGTCGCCCCGCGCCTCTCGCTCGCGTATCGCTAGCTCACGACACAGTCGGCGGGGCCGCTCGCGGGTGGCCGCAACGCGCCGCTCGCGTCCAGCCGCTTCTTGTCGCGCAGCACCTGCAGCTCCTCGCACGCGGCCTCGAAGCGCGAGATGAAGCGCGCGCGGTCCGGCAGCGCGCACACGTCGCGGTCGTGCACGAGCGCGTTGCGCACGCTCGCCACGTAGCGCAGCGCGCGCGTCGTGGCCAGCGGCAGCGCCGGCTCGACCGACGACGTCTTCTCGTGCAGCCCCTTGCCGACGGCCCCCAGCTCGCGCTCCAGCCGCGCCTCGAGCTCCTTGCTCAGCTCGATCGCCAGCTGGTAGTCGTTGTCCGCGTATGCCACGCCGTACGGCGGCGCGCTGCTGCGCGTGAGCGACCCGAGCGCCGCCGAGAGCGTACTCCACATGGAGATCGACGGATCGACGGATCTTCTTCCTCTGCTTCTTCTTCTTCTGCTTCTGCTTCTTCTCCGCTTTGGACGGACAAGGGTACGCTCGGTTACCCGCGTGACGTAACCCAGTCGCGCTGGGGTACGATGCGTAACCCTCACGGTCCGGAACTTGAAGCCGCAACAGCCGCGCAGGAGCTTCCTGGCGGCTATATTTGCCGCGGCGCGGACGCCTCGCGACTCCAAGCGCGGCGAGCTCCCTCCCGCCGCCTCGCTGCCTCGCTCCCCAGTCCGAGGCGCGCGCCATGAGCAGTCTGTTCGCGCGCAACCGGACGTTCCGGCCGACCAAGAGCCACAGCCACGGCACCAAGCGCTACGACTTGCACAAGCAGGCGCAGGCCACGCTCGGCAAGTGCGTGGCAGCGAGCGCGCCGCGGCTCGATAGCTGTGGCCGCCGACTGACGCGAATGCGCGCAAACACCCGCGCGCTCTCTCTCTCTGTATGAATGCGTGTGGGCAGTGGCGACCTCCGCACGGCCGTGGCGCTCCCCGCTGGCGAAGACCTGAACGACTGGCTCGCCGTCCACAGTGCGTTCGTCGGGTCGCCACCGATCGATCGGTCGGCCGCCTTGCGCTCGCGCCACTGGAGCGGCATCTAACCCCGCTGCGACCGACTGGACACAGCCATCGACTGCTTCAACGAGATCAGCATCGTGTACGGCACGGTCGCCGAGTTCTGCACGGACGAGTCGTGCCCGTGCATGAGCGCCGGCGCCAAGTTCGAGTACCTGTGGAAGGACAACAAGGCGTACAAGACGCCGGCCAAGCTCTCGGCGCCAGGGTACATCGACATGCTGCTCGCCTGGGTCGAGGAGCTGCTGAACGACGAGGCGCTCTTCCCGACGCGCGAGGCCGCGCCGTACGCGCGCGGCTTCCTCTCGGTCGTCAAGAACATCTTCCGCCGGCTCTTCCGCGTCTACGCGCACGTCTACTACTCGCACTTCGACAAGGTCGTGGCCATCGGCGCCGAGGCGCACCTCAACTCGTGCTTCAAACACTTCATGGCGCTCGCCAACGAGTTCGAGCTCGTCGACCGTCGCGAGCAGGAGCCGCTCAAGGACCTCATCCGCAACCTGCTGGGCTGAGCCGGCGCGATCGATCGCCCGCCCGATCGCTCCCTCGCTGCAGACCGACAGATAGCGCGACCAACGCTCTCGGCGCGAGCAGCCATCGCCAACAACATAAATATACAGACTGGCCTTCTCGCTCCGCTCCGGGCGATCGGGACGAGGCGCTATGCCGCGCGCTCGCTTAGAAGAGCAGGTCCCGCTGTGGCTGTGGCTGCTGCGGCGGCGGCGGCGCGGCCGGCGAGGGCTGCAGACCGCCGCCGCGCACAAGCTGCTGGTGCGCCGGGTTGAACGGGTCGAAGGCCGCGAACGGGGTCTCGCGACTGCCGCCCGTCGGCGCCTGGCTCGTCGGCGACGCGTGCACGTTCACCTCGGAAAAGTCGAGCAGGTTGGCCTCTGGCACCTCGAGCACGGGCTCCAGGTGCGTCCGCGGCGGCTTCTGCAGCAGCGACGAGTCGAACACGCGCGCGTCCGCGTCCACGCGCTTGGGCGGCGAGTGCTGGCGCTGGGACCAGCCGTCCGCCTGCTGCGGCTGCGGCTCCAGCTGCTTGCTCGAGCCGGGAGAAGCGCCGACGCCGTAGAGCAGCAGGTCGTCCTGGTTGCCCTGCGACGACGGCGAGACCTCCGAGTGCGGCAGCGACGGGCGGTCGATGAGTGAGCCGTTGCGCGACATGATGGGCTTCTCCCACTGCGTCTGGCCCGTGCTCGCGTGCCGGAAGTACGCCGCGTTGCGCGAGCGCGAGTAGACCGGGTACCACCCGGGCTGCAGCACAAAGTCCGTCTCGCCAATGTCGCTCCACGGGCAGCCGTCGATGAAGAACTCGTACCGCTTGCGCTCGTCCTCGAGCGTCACGACGACCTCGAGCTCGTGCTGGTCCGAGAGCGAGTACTCGAACTCCCAAGAGTCCTGCGCAATGTCGTCGTGGTTCACGCGGTGCAGCTCGCGGCAGTCGAGCACGACCACGAACTCGCCGCGCGAGAGGTCGCGCAGCTCGAGCTTGTGGATGCTGCCGCTCACGCCAAAGGCGAACGTCCACGTCAGCAGCGTGCCCTCGGCGCTGCGGTCGCCAGTCATCTCGGGCAGCAGCGGCCCGAACGAGTCCTCCACGCGCCGCGCGTACAGCGCGCTGCTCCACACAGACGCCCCGCTGCTGCGCCGCTGCGATGCCGGCAGCGTGCGCTCGCCCAGCCGCTCCCACGGCGTGCCGTCCACGAACAGCTCGTACAGCCCGTCCAGGCTGCGCTGGTCCACGACCGTCGACTTGACGTCCTTGATCGCCACGCGGAACTCGGGCGAGCCCGCGCCAGCCTTGAGCAGCGCGCGGCTGCTCGCCGAGGCGTTGGCGCCGCCCAGCTCCACGCGGAAGTCGTGGTGCCAGTTGCCGGCGCAGTACTCCTCCGAGCTGTACAGGCGCCGCCCGTCCAGGCGCAGCCGTTTCTTCGCCGAGATGCGCGAGTGCTCCAGCGTCACCGTGTGCACCTGCTCGGCGCCCGCGAACACGAAGCGCCACGTCACGCGCTTCTTGGACATGGGCACGCGCGCGCCAATGTTCTCCACCTCGCGGTCCACGCGCAGCACGCGCGCCGCGGCCGGCGACGCCGACGGGGACGCCGCGTGCGAGTAAGACGACGACGACGACGACGACGACGACGTCGACGCGCCGGACGCGTCGCTGTCGCGGAACGGGAGCGACGGCGCCGAGAGCGTCATGCCGACTAGTCCGATGTCTCCGAAGCGTCCGGTCGGTCCGATGCTTGCCCGAGTCGGAAGGTCTGATACTCGCACGCCGCTAGGTCGGCGGGTGCGGCGGACACTTGGTATTTGTATGCGGGTCGGAGAACGCCACGAGAAAAACCTCGCTTGAATCTTGGGATAAAACCTCGAGAAGGGATCAATGGCGGACGCAAATCAGGACATACGTTCCGTTCGGGAATGTTGGCAAATCACCGACACCGCAGCGCAAGGTGCGGAAACTGACTGTGAGCACGCCATGGCACTCTGCCTGGGCGGCTTCTCGATGCTAGCTGGACCTCTCAGACGCGGCCACGGAGCTGCGAGCGCCATCTCAGCTCTGCCTTCCGTCTTTGCGGCCGACTGCCAAGCGGCAGAGCTCTACGGCGAAGGCGGCACGACGTCCTGCAGTAGCTTCCGATACGCCTCAAAGTCGAACTGCTCGGGCTTGTTGTTGAACTTGTCCACGTGCTCGTACAGGCGCTCGTCCGCGTAGCTGGCCAGCAGCTGATCCAGCAACGTCTGCGACTCCTGCGAACAGCAATTCGCACAGACGCAGACGCAGACGCAGACCCGTCAGTCCGTCAGTCGCTCGCCATGATACAATAGCCCACACTGCGCGCCAGACGCGACGCACCCGTTTGTCGAGCATATTGATCACGTCGCCGCGCACCAGGCCGACCTCTTTCTGCTCGAGAAGATCGTCGTATAGCGAGACCGCGAGGCACGGCGGCGCACCCGCCGGGTTCTCCTTGAACGCCTCCAGGTACGTGACAAGGAAGCACGTCTGCTGGAACTGGCACAGCATATTGAAGAAGCCCTCCTGCCGGTACACAGGGAACACGAAGAACGGCGCGGCGGACGCGCGGCTCTTGAGCGCCTGGAAGGCATCGCGCGTCAGCGTCGTGGCGACGGCGTCGTCCTTGTCGCCGTGGAATTGCTCCCAGATGTGCTGGATCTGCTCACGCTCCTCGCTCTGCAGCAGCTCCAGCTTCACGATCTGGCCCAGTGCGCGCGGACCAGGGTACGAAAACCCGCCGGAGGACGCCGTGCTAGCGCTGCGGGCCAGCAAAGGCGTCCCGGAGCGCCACTGCCGAGCGCCAGCGCGCAGCCACCGCATCGATCCCGGCGCCATCGTTGCCACGCCGCGAGCTTGGAGTTGGTGGGCGAGGTAGAGAAGTCCGCTTAAGTGCGAGTGCGTGTGGTCGACACAACGAACCCACTTCTGTCTGCTGCGACGTGTGAGCACAGCGAAAAGTGCAACTGGGACAGGTTTGCGCAGCAAACAACAACAATTTCCAATAGACACAGCGCGATACGTACAGAGGAGTCCCGCCAGCAAATACTCTGCTCGCGGTCGAGCGGCGCTTAAATACGGAAGGCGGAGCGCTCAGCTCACTCACGAGTGCGGCGCCGGAGGATGCAGCGCGCGCACGAGTTTGCGCGGTGCGTCGTAGCGCGCGCCGTCGTCGAGCCCGCCTTCCTTGGTGATCTTCGGAGCTTCGCACTGCTCCTGCGTCATGCGAGGCGGCAGTGGTTTGGGACTCGGGCCGCTCCCAGGCTCCCCCAAGGCGGCGACAGGCGACGTCGTGATCGCTGGCAGGGTCTTGGCGTCGACGCGCATCGCTGCTGCTGGCAGCATCTCCACCGACTGCGGGCTCTCGCTCAGGATCAGCTCCTGGATGCTGCTGGCGAGAGATGGCAGCGACACTGGGGTGCCATGCAGCTCCTTCGACAGAGTGGCAGCTGCGGCAGCACTCGCGCTGTGTGTCCCGGACGAGCTCGCAGCTGGGGTGTTGAGGCTAGCCAAGGCGCCGGTAGCCGTTGAAGTGGCATGCTGATGCGCCACCACATACTCCACGTACTCCTTCGTGTACTGCTGCATGAACGCGCGCAGCTCCTCCTCCTTGATGAGCAGCATGTCTCGAGGGTGTACAGGTATGTTGCTGGCGTCCATCTGGAGCATACTTGACACTGGAGTTGGAGGCTCGATGGCGGTCTCTTGCTCCGACTTGACGCGCTTGGCGACCACCTCGTCCTCGGAAGATCCAGTGTCCGGGGCGTCCAGATCGTTCTGCTTCCGCTTGATGCCGCCGTAGTTGCTCGAATCGGACTGTGAATCACTACCGTCGTCCTCTGACACATCGCTATCGCACGATTGGGACGTCTTGAGAGCGTCCGTGTCGTCAGGGTCGTGTCTGCGCTGGGGTTCATGCGTCCTTTCACCAGCTTGAAAGCCGCCGTCCTCTGGCGCGGCTTCCGCTTTCGCTTCCAGCGACTCTCCGTTGGCGCCTTCTTCGCCTGCGGCAGTCTCCACGGCACTGGCATCACGAATCTTCCACCGGAAGACGGGCTTGCGACAGTTGGAGAGCTGCAGTTTCTCGATGAGACCAACGCTCACGAGTACGTTGGCGACATCGTACAGCCGCCGGATCTTGGCTGTGGCGTCGTCGTCAATCACACTCGGAGTCGTTAGCGCCTTTGGCCGCGTGCATTCGCGCGGGGAGAGTGCTCAAGACGCACTCTTGAGCTGTCGGTCCTCTTCGTTCCCGCCCTGCTCCGACTGGATGAGTTGCTTGGCCGCCTGGTCGAGCGGGATAATGCAGTTTTCCTGTTCACGATCAATGCACAGTGGATACCGAGTCAGCAGGCGAGACTGCGACGATCCCATGCTCGCGCGGCTCACCTTGACGAGGAAGAGCTGGACGAACATTTGGCTGAGCTTGGAAAGCGATTTGCCTCTCCTTCGATCTGTCACAGCAAGAAGCGACAAGCAGTCGATAAGTACGCTTCCCCAACCATCCCCGCGCGTTCTCTCTACTTTCCTTTCCCTTTGAACGCGAACTCGGCCCCGCCGCTCGAGACGCTCGACAAGGATACCAACACATCGTCGTATCGCTTCTGCGCGAGTTGATCGGGGTCAGGTCACACGTCGTGTCGAGTCCACTAACGCGGAGCGAGAGCTACCTTCATGGCTACGATAGAGCTGGGGAGGCACTGGAGGCCGTGCCAGTTGTACAGGTTCTTGCTCTTGCGACTGACGAGGAAGATGCTCTCCAGGATGTTGACAATGTCGTAGATGCGCCGACGCTCGACGCCTGGACAAGGAAGCGCAGCCATCATTCGAGTTGTCAGCCAAAGAGCTACACACGCCTAGCCGTCTGCGCAGTAGGGAAGGCACACCAAGCTCGGCAGCCGCTTTGTCCAGGCAGATCTCCGTGATGTGATCTCCTCGGTAAAGCTTGAGGAAGCTGGTGCGCAGGTAGGGAGGACGCAGTGACCTTGGTTAGCAGTCGCGTCTCGCGAGAGTGCTCGATCTAAACACGAGGCAACGTACTTCTCGCAGAGCAGGCCGAGAGATTTCTCCTTGCGGTTGTACTCGCGGAAGGGGAAGAAGCGGCCGTCTTCGCCCTCGGCTTTGCCTTCCCCATTCATTTGGCTCCGCTCGGAGTCCTCGCTCTCCTTCTTCACCACTCCGTCGGCATTTATCGCCGCGGACTCGCTCCCCGGCGCAGTCGTTTCTGTGCCAGACACTCCAGCGGATGGCGAAGCGGACCACGCAGCCTTCATCTCCGCCTTAAGAGACGTATTCACCTTCTTCGGTCCCTTGCGCACGTATCGCCGCTTGGCTTTCCCAGCTCTGGCAATACCGGGCGGCTTCTTGCTCGCTGTGTTTGCCTGTAACGGAGCTGTGAGCGCGCGCAAGAGCCTCCGTCGTTCACAAGACGAGAGAGGAGCCCACCTTGCTGCCGGTCGGCACCGAATCGGCTGAGGAGGCGAACAAATGCATCATCGCGGCAGCAGCCTCCGTTCGGTTCGGACTCGGTTGGTGTAGTCTTCGCTCCGTCTGAAGGGATCACGAGCGAGGCCGGGCACGCGCATCAATCAGTCGCCGCGAACCGCACAGGCGCTGCATACGCGCCTCCATCTCACCCGTGCCGGCGTTCCGCTAGCATCCGTGCGCGGGAGCTTGCTGCGCACGGGACTCATCATATCGCTCGACATCATGCTGCTGTCGCCCTTGTGGTTGATGAGCGGCACAGGTTACGGCGCGTTTGCGGCTCCTGGTCGTTGCGCGCACGGACTTGGCCTCAGGTAGCACGCACGAGGGCGGTGCTGAGTATCGAATCGACTCCAAGAGGAACCGTAAGAGCAGTGCGACAACGCGCCGAGCGTCTGCACGAGTAGTCGAGCGGATCCCCGAGTAATCTCCGGCGCCGGCGCTCGTCGCTCCAGCTCCTGCGGTCCCAATGCTCGTCTGTCGGTCGTTGCCGCGGGTGACAACCAAAAAGCGCGCGGGAATTTTGAAATTGGCGCGACAACAGACCAATCAGCAACCGCCATTTTCGGAATCCCTTCCCGCCAAAAAACGCAACAGCGTCACGCGACCTTCGCGCGACCACATCTGATCTCGCACCTACTTGGGTGAGAAGAGTACAGCTCTCGTGCGCCAAGTGTTGAATGGATGAATATCAATCCAACTCCTCCGCCAGGATACTTGTCCAGCGCCTTGGCACCGACTCGAAGTACGGGGCGGCCGACGATCTCGCCGCCACGTTCCTACCACGCGCACGCATCCTCACGCGCTCTGGCGACAGAACTCGGACGGGCGGCCAAAGCGGCCACCTCGCACTCGGCGAGCAGCATGAGGTTGATGGCAGCACTGATACCACGATCCCAATGGCTGCAGCAGCACTCTTGGTTGTCGCAATGCAGCACACGATGACAGCGCTGGAGCTTCATCGCGCTCTCATGCACGTGGGACACTATCTTGCCCTTCTGCCGACGCAGACGACGGCTCTCTTTGCCGCGGAGACTCGTATCCACGAGATAGCGCACCTTCGACAATGACTGGCCACACATCGAGCAGAGCTTGCTCGTGTTAAGCTCCTTGAACAGAACCACCGTCGCGCGTCTGGTGATCGCCTCGCGCAGTCCCTTCACAAGGCTTGGAGCATGTCCTCGAATACCACTGCCTCGACTCCATTCCCCGTAAGCTGTCAGTGTCTGCGCGTCGGGAACTGGTACAATGCGCGCCGCGATCGTGGTCACCGCCACTTGTGCGCACCGCTTCTGGAAGAACTTCCTCTTCGCAAAGCAGTGGCCCCAACAGAACCGCAGCAACGGCTGCAAGTGCGTCAGTATGTAGCGTAGTTGGGAGAAGCCTTGATTGCCTTGCGGGTCGCGACCGCCACGAAGAGAAGACCCGGTGATTCTCGACGGCCATGGAATCCATCGATCGGCCAAGGTTTCACCCGGAGGCGTGAGTATCTGCCGCATCTCGTCGGCCTCGGGCAGCTCGCTCGCCTCGGTGTTGTAACACTCTGTCAAAATGGCATGATGCTTCGCTCGGCACGCCTTCTTCTCGACCTTTGTCTTTCATGTTTTGTTCTCAAGGTAGCAAACGCTGATGTACAGCCACAAACGCTTGTGGAACTGTCCTCGGAGCATGATACCAGCGTTGATAGTCATCTGCTTCCCCAGTTCAGACATGTGGTCTACTATCCCCAGCGTCATGGTCACCGGGGAGCAACTCGCTTGCGCTTGTTCATCTTTGTAAATCGCGATGGTCCTCCATAGCTGCGGGTATCGGAGCTGAGTCTGCCGGATACCTTGAGATCTTGCCGCCGTCGAGACGCGGTAGCAGCAGTGCGTGAAGAATAGTTCATCAAACACTAGTGGCTCGAGACCCTCGCTCGGGTACAGCAGCGCGTGCAGATTCGCGAGACGCCATGCCTCGATTTGGATCTGCTTCATGGCTCGGCAGGTGCGTCGGATCTCGCGCAGGAGGATCCGATTCTCACCCACTTGGTCCAATCGGCACATCACGGAGCAGCGGCTGTTGTCGAGCTTGGACACATTTCTCTTTGAGTGTCGCCTCGGAGAACACACGCTTGCTACGACCACATGGCGCCTCTGTCTTGCTCATCCTGACCGCAGTGTGATGCCCTGTCGACGTCACCTTGACTGATGATCCGGCTCACTTCTTCTTGCGCGGTATGACCGTCGAATTGCAGAATGAGGAGAGCCGACACGAGACTTCTCAGCTATTCTCTCTCTTCCCTCGAAAGCAGCACCAAACCAACACAGCAACTTGGCGGATCTGAACTGTCGAGTCCGAACGCTGTCTTCTCTCCACCCCACTCTCTCTCACTTGCATGCACCCACGATCAAGTGCGTTCACGAGAGGAAGCCATCGATGCAGTCGACGCTCCGCAATGCCGACTCCCCTTGTGCTTGTGAAAGGAGCCGGCTGTCAGCAACGACTCTGCTCTCACACACTCGCTCCCATGTCATTGGGAGCTCCGAGATGGATACCATCCACTGAATGCGCTGAAGGTGATGAATGTGGAGACTTGATCAGCTTCTGCGTCGCCGTTGCAGATCGAGGAGACGCACCGATAGACCCGCGAGCTGGTGCTGCAAGATCTCGAGCGCGAGCGAGCGTGACGCCCCACTGGTGCACACGCCCGCGCATTGGCTGCGGTCGCGATAGCGATCCACCTCGCACCATCAAAACGCTGCGTGACACCCCGACTCGTACCAAACTCATGGTACGGTCGGAGTCAGGTCGGAGTCGGGTCGAAGGAACTGGAACAGCGGCAGCCGAATGGCGCCGTCTCGAGCTGTACCGCTGGCGACGGCGGCGCTCGTGGCGGCGGCCACGCGCGTGTGGAGTCTGTACTTCCCGGAGGACCACCATGTTGGCGCTCCCGACGCGGATGACACGCGCGGCACGGCGTACTACTCACCTGTGAGCGAGAGCGAGGGTCGCTTCAAGGCGGCGATGGCCTTCCTCGACTGCTTCCGCGACCCGGCGCAGTGGCAGCCGCTGCTGGAGGCGTACGACCTGACGGAGCCCGAGTTGACGGTCGTGTGGCTCTCCTACGCGGAGCTGGTCCGTGGCGCGACGGGCCTGCCGGATTTTGAGAGCGTGCTGCACGAGAGCGTCGAGGAAGTGCTGCCATGTCTCGGCATCGCGCTGTGTATGCGCCGCCACGAGCTGCTCCTGGAGATGGATGAGACGCCTGTGCGGCAGCGCGGCATCCTGGCGGACCGAGTCAAGATCAACGTCCGGCTGCGCGGCGTGACGCCCGTGGTGCCCATCGCGGCGCTCAAGGCGGAGGTTGTCAACCAGTTCGTGAGCGTCGTGGGCACCGTCGTGCGCGTGAGCGCCATCAAGCCGCTCGTCACGCGCTGCGACTTTGTGTGCGCCAAGTGTGGCGAGGTGACGTCGCGCGCCTTCCCGGACGGCAAGTTCAGCCCGCCGGCGCAGTGCGAGCACTCGCCTTGCAGGAGCAAAAACTTGCTGCCCAACCGCTCCACGGTCGACACGGTCGACTACCAGATGATCAAGTGCGTCGCGCGCGTCGCTGTAGTCGCCCAGGCGCGCGGAGTGGGCTAATATGCGCCGACGTAGAGTGCAGGAGATGGAGAGCACCGACGCGGGACCAGGACGCATCCCTCGCATGGTGATGTCGCCGCCAACAGGTTCGTGATTGTCCCGGTCGCCGAGCTGATGGACTGCTGCGCCTTTGGACAGATCGAGGTCGAGCTGGCCGAGGACTTGGTGGACTCGTGTATCCCAGGCAATGTCGTGACCGTGTCTGGCGTCGTCAAGAGCATCAACTCGGAGATCCACAGCGGGCGATACGGCAAGCGCGCGCAGAGCAACAGCCTCTACATCCTCTACCTCTCGGCCAACGCCGTCGAGAACTCCGCCACGGTGGGTGCGGCCGTCGGCTCGTCGTGTGAGTTGGAGTGGAGCCTCCTGACGCCACTGCGTACTCTTGCCGGTTAACCCGACAGGCTGACAAGAACAAGGACAAGGCGTCGGACGTGAGCTTCACGAAGGAGGACCTGGAGCAGATCAGCGCCATCATGAGCCAGGGCGACGTGTTTGACCGACTTGTGCACGCGCTTTGCCCCGGGATCTACCGGAACGAGGTCGTCAAGGCGGGATTGATCCTCGCGCTGCTCGGCGGCACGCGCAACCCGGACGAGAAGGACGCGGCGTGCTTCTCGCGTGCCGACTCGCACGTCCTCGTCGTGGGCGACCCGGGTCTGGGCAAGAGCCAGATGCTCCGCGCCGTGGCGAGCGTCGCGCCGCGAGCGGTCTACGTGGGCGGCAACACTACGACCACGACCGGGCTGACAGTGACGATGGTCAAGGACTCGTCGGGCGACTACGCGCTCGAGGCCGGCGCGCTCGTGCTGGCGGACCAGGGTGTGTGCTGCATCGACGAGTTCGACAAGATGGGCGTCGATTATCAGGCGTTGCTAGAGGCCATGGAGCAGCAGAGCATCAGCATCGCCAAGGCCGGCATTGTGTGCAACCTGAACGCTCGGACATCGGTGGTCGCGGCGGCGAACCCGAGCGGCGGCCACTACGACCGCAGCAGGTCCGTGGGCGAGAACCTCAAGATGAAGGCGGCGCTGCTCTCGCGCTTCGACCTCGTCTTCATCCTGTTGGACCGACCGGACGAAGAGCGCGACCGACTGCTGTCGGAGCACGTCATGCGGATGCACGGGCGAGGAAAGCGGCGGAAGCGGCCGCGCGCGTCGTGGGAGGCCGGCGGGCCAACGAGCAGCCAGTCGTGCGCGCCGAGAGGCGTGCCGCCGTCGCTCGCGATGGGCGAGGAGGATCCGAGCGCCACGCACCGGCTGCTGTCCCATCGGCTGCGCCAGAACGCGATGGAGTACACGATGCGGCCGATCCCGACGTACTATGTGCGCAAGTTCATCGCGTACGCGCGGCGGTACGTGCACCCGCGGCTGTCCGCGGAGGCCGCCGCGCTGCTGCAGAAGAAGTACCTGGAGCTGCGCAACTCGGCGGGCGACGCGCACGGGTCGTCGGCGGACAGCATCCCGATCACAACGCGGCAGCTCGAGTCGCTCATCCGACTGTCGCAGGCACGCGCGCGCGCCGAGCTGGCGGAGGTGGTGACGCCGGACCACGCGCAGGACGTGGTGGACATCATGCACGAGTGTCTACTGGACACGTACCTGACGGAGGACGGGAATCTGGACTTTGGACGCAGCGGCGGCATGAGCCTCTCGAAGAAGGTCAAGGCGTACGTGGCGCGGCTCATGAAGGCGGCCGAGCGGCGCAACTCGGCGCTCTTCTCGTTCGAGGACCTGCTCGAGGTCGCCGACGGCATGGGGCTGCAGGTCGACAACTTCCACGACTTTGTCGACGTGCTGCGCAACGAGTGTTACATCCTCAAGAAGGGCCCCAAGCAGTTCAAGGTGCAGGTCTCGTCCTACGCCTCGACGCGGTGACCAACAGTAAGAATGCACGCCGCGCTCGTATCTCGTGGCTGGCTGTCGGCGGGTGTGAGCGGGTGAGTACTTGTTCACCTCCGTCGTTCATTGTCTTGTCGACGGGCACAGCTGACGGCTGGTGGCCATGGACGCAAGCAAAGCCGCGGCCAGCGACGGCGGGCGGCGCTCTACTTGATGTTGAGCTCGTCGCGGCGCTTCTGGAGCTCGGCGTCGTAAATGTCCTGCGGCTTCTCGGACGAGAACAGGTCGTGGCCCGTCTTCTCCTCTGAGCGGGTTGTAAAGCGCGCACGCGTACACACACATACACACACACACAGCACAAAGTAAGTCGTGATGGCCTCATGTCGGGTAAACAAGCGAGTGCGGTCGGCGGAACGCGCGCCAACGCACTCCTGGACTTGAGCATCGGGATGGAGCACAGGCCGAGGCACAGGGCCGTGCCCACTGCGACCTTGCCGCCCTGCGACAGCGGGAGCTTCTCGAGCAGCCGGTAGAACATGACGGCGCCGCTGGGAGTCTGGAGCGCTGCTTGCTTCCTGTTTCCTGCCTCCTGCTTCCTGCTTCCTGCTCCTTGCTGCGGTTGGTGGATTGGGCGGGCGTTCGTGCTTGTCTTTGGCGTCACCGTCCCGTATTGTATAATGGATGAGTCCCGTAAATACTGTCGGATTCCATCCTGAGTCAGTCCACCCTTTGCCTTGCATCGGACCCACCCACCCAGCCGCTCGTTCGGACAATGGATGGATAGATGTTTCGTGGTGCCATCACCTACCGCGTGCGCCTAGCCAGCTAGCAACATCCCCCGCATTGTCCGTCCGCCCGCTCGCCACCTCCGCAGAGCTAGCTAGCTTGCTTGTCGTTGGACACACAAGGATTGGAAAGTGGCGACGGATACAGCAAACGCTCCTCATCTACGAATTTGTATGATGTCGAGATAGAGGACTCTTCTACATACATTCCAGTCAATCGATTCGTCGATCATTTTATCCAATCAAACCAGTTGTTGAAAACTGTTTGTCAACATGCACGCTTTTCCCAAATAAGGAAGTCTTCAAACCTCTGAGAGCGAATATTCAGCGGCGTAATCTGGATTCCCTTGCGACATGCAGTCCCAAGAACCTGTCGAAATGGATCCTTCCGCCCCGCCCAAACCGATCGATCCGTCGACTCCTTGACTGACGCCGCGGCCGGCCGAAGAACAACAGAAGAAAAGCCGCAGGCGCCGGAAGGGGAACGCTCGCCGCCCCTCTTCGACGTGGCCTCGCGCCGCGGACCGCCGCCCTCCGCCGCGCGCCAGCCGCTCCTCCGCTGAGCGCAGCGTCGCGAGCGCTCGCGAGCGCACCCAGGCGCGTCGACAGCCGCCGCCGAGAAGCCGAGAGAAGCCACGAGCACGATGAGCAGCGGCGCGCGCACGCCTACTGCGGCGGACGGCGGCACGATCTTCACGCCGCCGGTCTCGCCCGCCAGGACTCCGAACACCGCGACGACGGCGTCGGCGCAGCGCGCGACGCTGAGCAGCCGGCTGAGCATGGCGCCGGAGGACATGTTCGGCCGCGAGCCTGAGTGCGGCGTCTGCGACAAGTCGTTCAACATCCTGCGGCGCCGCCACCACTGCCGCGGGTGCCACATCGCCGTGTGCAAGGACTGCGGACGCAAGGCCGTCGACCGGAAGCGGTCGGACCGCGCACGTCCGCAGTGGTATTGCATGAGCTGCCTGGACGAGGATCCGACGCTTGAGATCACTGGTTCCCGCCCTGCGTACAACAAGCGCCGGAGCTTCTCGGCCTCGCCCTTCGCTCCAACCGCGCCGCAAGTGACCAATGTACGCTGCCGAGCGTCGCTCGACCCCTGGGGAGTCTCGACACTTTCTGACTGTGGCGTTAATGATCGATGATGATGCATAGCTGGCAAGCCACGCCAAGTTTTGCATCGAGTGCGGCAACGAGTTGCCCCCGCGAGTGAAGTTCTGCATCGAGTGCGGTACCGCAGTCCGTGCACAAGTGCTTTCTCCGGTCAGCGTGGATGGCGTCGGCAGCGGTGACAATGGATTCACGAATCGCGTCGCTCGGGGCCAGTCCCGCGGCTCAATTGGCAACGGCTTAATGGTAAGTTCCCTCCTGTCGCGGTCGGATATGACAGCAGAGAGGAGGAGGAAACCTCGATTCTGACAACCTGTTGCTTGTCCTGACAGATTATTGATGAGAACAGCGGATCTCCGACGGAGCCCACCGACGGCTCGGAAGAGGAAAGCACAATGGACCAAAAGGAGGCGTCGCAAGCGTCGGAGGAGAACGCTTCGGAGGAGGCGGGGAATGACGCGACCAACGAGGCAAACGAGATGGTCGCGCATTTGCAAGCAGAGAACGAGAAACTGCGCCACCGCATCGAGAAACTCAAGCGGAAGATGGTGGAAGGCGAGCAGCGCCGTGCAGCGATGCAGGAAGAGCATGGACGCGCGATTGAAGAGGCTACTGCGGCAGCAGCGGCGGCCGCGGCCGCGGCAGCAACGGCCGCGGCAAAATCTGCGCCGCCTGCTGCGCCAGCGTCCGCATCAGAAGCTTCGGAGAGTGCCGCCTCCCCTGGCGTCGCGAACGGTAGCGGAGGTGTTGCTGCGAAGGACCACCCCGACTATCTGAAGTTTTTTAAGTTGCTCTCGATGGGTTTGCCAGCCGAGCAAGTCAAGATGAAGATGCAACAGGCCGGCATCGACCCTTCGATTCTCGACAACCCCGACGCAGTCATCGGCGGCGGAGCCCCTGGTGGAAACAGCAATGGCACAGCTCCGGCTGCATCGAGCGGCACCCTCATCAAGGACGACGATCGGTACGCAAAGTACTTCAAGCTACTGAAGATGGGCATGCCGCCGGAGCAGGTGAAGCTCAAGATGAGCGCGGATGGCGTTGACGCAGCTTTACTGGACACCCCGGACGCGATCGTACCCGGATCGGGCGGCGCGGCGGCAGCGCGTCAAGCGCAAGCCATGACTGTCAAGGAGGACCCTGAATACGAGAAGTTTTTCAAGCTGATGAAAATGGGCATGCCGCCGGAGCAAGTGAAGCTGAAGATGAGTGCCGCTGGCCTGAACCCAGACCTTCTGGACACCCCTGACGCGCCATCTCCCAATCAAAAGGGAGGTGCAGCACCTGGCGGAGGCAGCGGAATCCTTGCTGGTCTTCCCCCTAAGGCTGAAGCGGTCCGAGTGGATCCTGGAGCGCTTCAAGCGAGCTTGTCGGCGAAGCTGACAAAGTCGGTGTCTGTGAAGAAACCGGAAGAGCCGCAGCTTCCGAAGAAGGAGAGCGTTACGCCGAATGTCGAGCTGCGTCCGCTGTTTTGGCAGCGCGTGCCCGTCAACGTGGTGAGCAGCACGGTCTGGATGAAGCTGAACGACGCGCATGCCGAGTTTGATGTGGGCGAGATGGAGTGGATGTTTCGCAAGAACCCGGTGGACGCCTCGAAGAAACAGGAGGAGAAGAAAGACGCTGCAAAGGACGCGCAGCCCCAGCAGGTGCTTCTGCTGGATCCGAAGCGGCAACAAAACGTCTCGATCGCAATCGTGCGCTTCCGCATGTCAGCCGAAGACATCAAGAACGCAATTTACTCTCTGGACAACACCCGGCTGACCTCCGAGGTGCTGAACGTGCTGATCTCGATCTCGCCGACGCTCGAAGAGATTGATTTGCTCAAGAACTACGATGGCGATATGAAGTTGCTCGGAAACGTGGAGAAGTTCTTCCTGGAACTGCTCTCGATCCCTCGCTACACGCAGCGGATCAAGTGCATCCGGTACAAGTTCCAGTTCGAGAACCGTGTGCTGGAAACGCAGGCACAGCTTGACACGCTGGTGGCGGCCACGGACCAAGTCACCGACAGCGACAAGTTCCGCCGCGTGTTGGAGCATATCCTCGCGATTGGCAACTACCTGAACGGCGGAACTCCTCGCGGCGGCGCGTACGGCTTCAAGCTGGACACGTTGACGAAGCTGCACACGCTCAAGTCGGTGGACCCGCGCATCACACTCATGCACTACATACTGCATCAGCTCGAAGAGAAGGCACCGGACGTGATCACGTTTGCGGGCGAGGTGCCGCACATCGTCGAGGCGAAGCGGCTGTCGCTCGATCAGTTGCGTGCCGACTTGTCGGGGTACAACACGGAGCTCGCGATGCTCAAGGGACAAGTGCGGGCCTCAAAGAACGACCAGATCGAGGGCGACAAATTCTATGAGATCATGAGCCCGTTCGCGAAGGACGCGGAAGAAGTGCTGGAGGAGCTCGGCCGCGACTTCAATGGACTGGAGACGGCTTACCAGGAACTTGTAACGTCCTTCGGCGAGGATCCGCGGAAGGTCGGACCCATGGAGTTCTTCACGATCCTGGACGAGTTCGTCACGGAGTTCAAGAAGGCGTACCGGCAGAACCAAACGAAGGAGTATCAAGCCATTTACGAGGCTGCCGCCGTAGCGCGCGAGGAAGCGGCGGCCGCGGCGGAGGCGGAGCGACTGGCTCAAGAGCAGCGCGAGGCAGAAGAGCGTGCCCGACTGGAGGAGGAACGGCAGCAGAACTCGAAGGAGACCAAGGCGATCTACGCCCAGATCATGGCGCTGCTGACATCGTGGGCGGAGACGCACGCGGCCGGCAACGAAGAAGCGGTCGTAGAGCAGTTCAAGGCCACCTCTCGCAGCTTCGGTATGGGCGAGCTGTCGGCCGACGACTTTTGCGAACACGTGCGTCGACTGGTCGGGTCCAAGACGGCCAACAAGATCATCCCGAACAGCGTCAAGCTGCTGGCGGACGAAGCGAAGCGCGAGGAACTGGTGGCAGCGTTCGGCCGGTTCAAGGAGCACGTGAAGAAGGAGAAGGAACTCAAGAAGCGCAGCTCGCTCATTTCTCCCCCTGCGTCGGAAGGACGCGTGCGCTCGGCCTCGTCGGCGCGCAAGCGCAACAAGGCTCCTATGATCCAGGTCGAGGACGTGGAGCCTGTAGTCGGCGAGGAGGCTCAGCAGCTCCACAAGTCGATCCTCGAGTCGGTGCTGCAGGCATTTGGCGGCGACACGAAGAAGATGAAGACGTTCACCTCGCACACGCGCAAGTTCGGCAGCGAGCAGATCACGGCCCGCGAGTTTTACCAGTATTTAACCGAGTCGTTCGAGCTCGACTTCGTGGGCCGGCTCGTGCCAGACTTGGCGCGACTGCTGCAGGACGCTGAGAAGCGCCACGCGCTCATCCGCGCGCTGTGCGAGAGTGCGCCAGGCTGGGCGAAGTTCTCGGGATTATAGACGAGCCGCTGCGACGAGTGCAGCGCGAGCAGGCCGCGGGGTAGCGCGACGAGGAAAGCACGCGCGAAGATTGAATGCCGGCGGTGCGGCGAACCCCTGCGATTTATAACTGATGATGCTTTGCGCGAGAGGAAGGGTCGACTGATTATGAGAGCAGGCGCGAGGACGAGCCCTGCGGCACGAGCGAGCCGCGCGGGATGTCGCTGTAGTGCTTGGGCTTGGGCCGCGCAGCCGGATCGCCGCCGCTTTTGTCGAGCTTAGCGCGCCAGAGCGCTTGCTGCTCCTGCAGTCCGCGCACCCAGCGCTTCATGTCGCCCTTGGTCTCGGCGCGCAGGAAGTAGCTGCGCTCGGGCGTCTTGAGCACGAAGCTGGCGAGGGATGGCGCGGCAGGTTGGGCAAGCGGCGCGCGTCACAAATCCCACGGCGCGGACAAGGAACAAGAAGGCTCGTCAGAACAAGAAGCAGCGGTCCGTCTCAGGAGGGCTCGGCGCGGACCTGAAGACGCCGTGGTCGCCGTTCTCGAAGCGCCGCACGGACTCGATAGAGAGCAGCGGGATGACCTTGGCGGCCTCGGCCGAGTTCTCGTGGTGGTAGTACTTGAGGTCGCTACCCTCGAGCGCGAAGAACCGCTTGGTCCACTGCGGCGTGAGTACGCGCTCGGACGCCTTCATCTTGAACAGGTAGCCGCTGATGGGCACCGGTCCGCGCTCGTCCTGCGGCATCTTCATGCTCCCGGAGTCGCGGGCTCGGCTGATCTCGACTGCGGGCGGGGGAGTTGGCAAATGCGCAGTGCGTGACGGCCGGCTGGAGGCACGCAGTGGGTTGTCGAGCGACTCCTTTGCGATATGAAGCGACCGCAACAAGCGCTCGTGGGCTCTATTTTCGAACGCGAAGCCATCTAATTCCAGCTGGCTCGGAACGATCCAGCATGTACCTGATGTCAGGTACAGTACCCTTCAACTCGATCGATCTTGAAGAGACAATGGTACACTGTACGATGCGTGTCATCCGAGCAGCGAGCAGCGAGCGCCGAACAGCGAGCACCGAACAGCGAGCACCTAGTCGAATCGCTCACGCTCCGCACTGCTGTTGGTGTCGTCCGCCTTCCTCACGGCCTATGCTCCACGAGAACCGTCCTCATCTTCGTCCTCTCCCGCGCGCCGTGGGTCATCCCGAGACGAAGCGGAGGACAGGAGCGACTTGTTCTATCGCAGAACCCGACGCTGGTGAGCCACCACCCCTTGTGGATTATCGAGTGGGTCAGACAGCATCGTCAACGAGGACATTGACACTCGCGCTGCGACAAATCCACTCGGCGAGCTGAGCCGGCGGCATTGCCAGGCGCGGAAGGACTCGGCGTTCGCCTGGTTGTGCAAGGAACCGCGTGCGAGAGGCATTCGAGTGGCTCTGAAGTCCGGTCGGCGCCAAGAGCACTGTTGTCCAGGAGATAGGCGGCGAAGAGAGGCACTACCGAGTACTGGCTGAGCCGTGCTCCCGCGGTCGATGCGGAGCCGCCGCGACGGAGCCGCGACAACGGAGCGAGGGCGTCGAGACTATCTATCTCCCATCCGAGCCTCCTCTCTGAGCGAAGCCATCCGTCCTCCTGTCTGCCCATCCGGTCGATTCGCATGCATGCGAGCTACTCACGCCGATTCGCGGACTGCTCTCCCTGTCGGAGTTTGCCCATCGAGTCGACCAGTTATCCTCCCTGCCTACCTGCCGCCCATCCGGTCGATTCCCGAGCCAACTCGCACCGGCCATCCGATTTGGACGGGCGGGCGAGCATGTGCACATCTCGGAGAAGGAGAAGGAGAAGGAGAAAAGGAAGGAGAAGGAGAAAGATTGGGGTGATGATGTTCAACCGACCACTTTCCCGGGCAATGCCGGGCGTCTCCTTCCGCCCGGCGCCTCCTTCGGCGCTCGTTCACGACCGGACTCTGCCATGTTCTCCAGTCGGCACGCAGGCTATCCCATCGGAGGCCGCGGATAGACTGACAGACGAGGAGCGCAATCAAGCAGAGGAAGACCACACGCGCGTGCGTTGTCCGAGGATAGAGCGGCGAGCTCCCGCTCTCGGCCCGGCCCGGCACGCGCCGGCCGCATGAATGGTCGATTGATCCGCCGATCGGTCCCACGCACAACGCCCTATGCTCTCGGCGGCTTCCCGCCACCGGGAGGACACGCGGATTGCTCGGGTGGAGGGAGGCAGTGCTTCGTTCGGCGAGCGGCCGAGTTGAATCCGGAGGAGGAGGCGGAGGAGTGCAGCCTCTCCATAACGCGCCGTCCGTGCGCGCCATCCCGCAGACAGCACTGCAGCGACCGGGCAGAGGGATCCGGACGGCGGGCGAGCGAGCGAGACCGCCACTGAACAATCTCCGCCGCCCAGCTGCTGTCGGCGGCGTACAGCGCGTAGCGTCTCGGCCGAGCCCTCTCAGTTCCAATCCTTTTTGATGGCGAGACACTGTTGGACCCGGGATCCAATCGATCGTTAACACGTTGAGGCGGCTTTATCCATCACGAGCGAGATGCGACAGCCAGCTCGCGGGCGTGGCAGGCTGGCAGGCTGGCAGGCTGGCAGGCTGGCAGGCTGGCAAGCTGCCAGGCAGGCTCACTGTCCTCGGTCGTGCGCCATCCATAAATGCGTCGGCGGCGCTGTGCCACCACCCACCACGGCAGCCGCAGCTACAAGAGCGCCAGTCACCACCGCCGTCGTCCGCCCGACGCGGTCATGCTCCGCCAAGGCATGACACACTCCCGGTGCAACGGGCAGTGCCCAGCGGGAGCGGACCATCGTGGTGACGTCGTCTCCGTCCGGAGGCTGGCGCGTTTTTCCGACGGCCGTGTCGCACTTGACGCGTGTCTAGACCGCGAGTCGTAGCGAGAAACCAGCTTCCAACAGCGCGATCGGCTCGACCGCCGCACGGACGCCACCTTCCTCGCGCCAACCAGGCAGGCAGGCAGGCAGGTAGGCAGTCGGTCGGCCAGTCAGTCACGGTCGTCGCCGGCGAGAGACAGTAGCGACGGGAAGTCCTGGCCGCCCGGCTACGCGCTGGCGTCGGCGTTGAGTGAGCGTGCGTCCGATGAGTCTCGCCGAGGCACGTCGCCGCCACCGCCGTCGCCCGTGCGCCGGACGGTGGGAGCCGGGAGCCACGCTGCCAGTCAGGCGAGCACGCGAGCGCGCGCGCGGCGCATGCGCTTCAAGCGGCGACGGCCACGCACGCGGCGGCTGTCGTTCAGTCGCGCGTCGACCGGCCGGCGGCGGTCGCCGGCGGGTGACGATGATGATGTGAGGGCGGCGCGATACGATGAAGCTACGCGCCGGCTGGCTGTCGTAAGCGCTGCTGCTTTCATCATCCGCGCGGATTTGCTGGCTCGGGCCGGCGGCGGCGCTGCACTGTGGCGGCGCGTTTGTCGGTCAAGACGGCGAGTGAGTAACGTCGGGGGCGGACGAGAAGTTCGCTCCATGCATGCTCCATGCTGGCGGCGGCGCGGATGTTATTCGACCTGATGATGCGGACGGAAAGCGTTACGATCGCCGGCGCCGCCACGATGTGCGTTACTGCCACTGCTGCGCGTATCGAGCGCACGCTCGCGTCGAAGAGGAGGACGCGAGTGAAGGGAGGGAGGAAGGAGAAGGAGAAGGAGGAGGGAAGGAAGAGGGAAGGAAGGAGTCGACGCGCCTCGCGATGGCGCGCGGGGTGTGAGTCGACAAGTCGGGGAGTAATTGGCTCGAACCGAACACAGCTACCAAGATCACAGCCGACGACAGCTGCTGCGTTTGGCTGCACGCACCAGCCGGCGCGGGTTTCCATGGGGCGATTTGTATGGAGAACTGTATGGTTCGAAAAAAGCGGCTGGGTAGTCAGCCCCGCGGAAAAAGTCCAGAGCGAGCGCGCCAGATGCATCAAGGTTGTTGACTGGTGAGGCCATCAGCTAGCACAGCGAGACGTCTTCTGGACGTCGACATGTTGATCTGTGTATCGCGAGACCGACTTGGTACACGTAGGCAGGCAGGCACGCAGACAGTCAGGCAGGCAGCGTGGCGTTCGTCCGCACGCGACATGAGAGCACCTTGAGAATGTAGGCAAGGCCGAATACCCAGCATTCATCCATCGCTCGCCAGCTTCGCCATGCGCCAGCTTCGCCAGCTTCGCCATGCGTCAGCGCGGGCAGAGAACCCTCCTCGCTGCGCGACGGGATTCGGTTCGGCGGACTCATCGCGCTCGGCGGCGGCTGCCGTGTCATCGACAGGCCGCTGGCGCCACGCGGTGCGGACGGCGCGGAAATCCACGGCGTGGCGACGCTACGCCCGCCTCGATCTCTCCGCCGCGCGCTCCCGCTCTGTCTGGGCCGGGTCGGGCCGAGCTGGGCAGCAGCGGCCGAGGTGCTTGGCTGCGCGGCCCGAGCGAGCAGGACGGGAAGCCGGGCGTTCTTTGGCGGCGGCGTCGAATAGACGGACGGGCGGCGGAGATTCCGAGGCTGTCCGGCAAGCAGGCGAGCAGGCAGGCAAGCAGGCGGGCACGCAGGCGGGCAAGCAGGCAGCGGGAAGCTGGGCAGGAATTGCATGGGGGACGGACCGTGGCAAATTGAACAAGGACGCTCGTTGGCTGGGGCATGCCCTTCGACGCGCCGCGCTATGTCCTCGATCACGCCCACGACGAGCTCGGCGCTGAGGCAAAGTCGGGACCTCGGCGCGACCCGTCTGCCGCTCGTGCACACTTGCCGCGCATGTATCCAAACAGCTGGTCGAGAGTGCTCCCACCAGCCGGCGCAAGGCCGCGGCAGCCGCGCGGCCCGTCTGCGCGGGCTCCACTGGCGCAGACAAAGCCTGCGCGATCGGGCACGGCGCGCGAGGTAGTCAGTCCGGGGAGTCGGACCGACATGCTGCGCTCACTATACCGCCGCCGCGCTCGCGCGTACCCCGAACCCGGCGCGCGTTCCCTCCCCGTTCTCCGGGAAATGAATCCCTCTGGCCGGCGGCGGCGGCCGCCACTTGCGCTCCTGCGCTCATTACGGAATTGCCGGCGACCCGCGAGCTGCTTGCGAGCCAAGTCGCGCGCCTCCTCCTCCCGCCTCCCCTCCCCGCGCACAGGAACGCGGAGCGAGCGCCGCCAGCGGCAGGGAGCCCCGAAGAGCCGCCCCGAGCGACATGTCGATCGAAAGCGTGTCCGCGCCGAGCGAGGGCGGCGCAAGCAAGCCGACGCCCGCGGCGTCGCAGCGGCCGACGCGCCTCAAGGCGCCGACGCTACAGCTGCCGGCCGTGAGCTACCCGGCTCCCGCGAGCGGCGGCGACGCGCTGCTGGGCGACGAGATCGCCATGATGGGCTGCGACGTCGAGGCGTGGACGACGCCGGCCGGTCGGCCGCAGTTCCTGCCGGCGCCGCAGGCCTTCGCGGCGGTGGCGGCGCCGCCGGCCGCGCTCACGCGGCACATGTCGCTGCCGGCGCCCATGATGCCGTACACGGTGATGGCGTCGCCCATGGCGAGCACGCCGCAGCACCACGTGCAGACGAGCATCCCGATGCTGGCGCGCCACCACAGCCTCGGCTACGTCAACGTGGTGCAGCTCAGCCCGGCGCAGCAGTTCCAGGTGTACGGTCAGCCGACGATGGCGCGCAGCCCGGTGATGGGCGAGATGCAGCAGATGCTGCAGCTGAGCATGGCCCAGCAGCAGCACGTCGCGCCACACACGCCGGCCGTCGGCATGAAGCAGCAGCAGCAGCAGCAGTCGTTGGCGCACGGCATGGGTCTGCAGCCGCCGCAGCAGGCGTCCGTGCCCGTCGAGCCGATCGCGTTCACGTCTGCGGGCGACTCGAAGCTGCCGCTGGAGGACCTGGACCCGCTCGCGTTCGCCGTGTTCGACCGGCCGATGCCGCAGGACATCCAGCAGGTCGAGTCGGCGTTCGATTCGCTCGACCGGCTGCTGCCCGAGGTGGAGCAGGAGCTGCTGTTCCGCGGCCAGGCGCTGGACGCGTTCGCGCACATGTCGGCGCCGCTGATCAAGCACGAGTCGAAGTGTGTGACGCCCGGCTCCGTGAGCTCGAAGAGCCCGAAGAGCATGGCGGTGTGCAAGATCGAGGGCTGCGGGCGCCGCGTGCGCTCCAAGGGCTTCTGCAAGACGCACGGCGGCGGGCGTAAGTGCAGCATCGAGGGGTGCAAGAAGTCGAGCCAGAACGGTGACTTCTGCATCGGCCACGGCGGCGGCAAGAAGTGCAAGGAGGAGGGCTGCGCCAAGGCGGCGCAGTCGCACGGGCTGTGCAAGGCGCACGGCGGCGGCGCGCGCTGCAAGTTCCCCGAGTGCAACAAGAGCAGCCAGGGCGGCGGGCTGTGCCGCGCGCACGGCGGCGGCAAGCGGTGCCAGGCACAGGGCTGTCCCAAGGGTGCCCAGCGCGGCAACTTCTGCGCGACCCACGGCGGCTTCCGCAACTGCAAGATCGAGGGCTGCGTGCGCACGGACCGCGGCGGCGGCTTCTGCGAGGTGCACCGCCGCGGCCGGCTGTGCAAGATCGAGGGCTGCAAGAAGCTCTCGCGCAACCAGGGCATGTGCACCATGCACATCCGCGAGGTCAAGCAGGACGGAATCGCGTCCGCCGGCTGCGCCGACGCCTGCGCGAGCGACGTCGAGGGCGTCTCGACTGCCATGTCGGCCTCGCTCGTCGTGTAGACGGCGTGGTGCGACGCAGGACGGGGGCTGGTGGCCGCGGTCGCGGCCGCGGCTCCAGGCTCTCGTCCGCCACTGTGAATAGCCTGCGGACGCGAAAGGCGCCGGCGGCGCGTGGTGAGCTCTCGTCCGTCGGAAGACGAGGAGACCAGCTCGTGCTCGGCCGCCGGCGCTCGCATCCGCGTGGCCTCTCGAGTCAGTTGCCTCCGCGCGCGTGCTGTGCGTCCGAGACCCGAGGGATGCGAACCTCGCGCGTCTCGGCGCCGGCGCGCGCGGTCCTCGTCGGCGCCGGCTCGCTCCCGACTCCCCTCCTTTTGTCGGTGTCTCCTCTGTGTCGTGATCGTCGCGTCCGCGTCCAGTCGCGGGGCGTGTGTCCCGCATGTCCGTGTCAATGTCCGTGCCGTGCTAGTGCGTGTCGGTCGAGTATTTAAGGGAAGGAAGCGGTGGCGAACGTCGCCTTTTACCTGTCACACTGCCTCTAGTCCGCTCGTTCGCCTCTTGTTCTCGCGGCCGCCATTAGCTCACGAGCGCGCGCGTCGCCTCGACGCGACAACGCGCAAACAAGACGCGCGACTGGATGAACGGACAGCCGCGCGCGCTCGGTACTGCCGTCACGCCTTGACGCGCTTGCTCAGGATCTCGTACGACTGGCTCGGGTCCCCGCAGGCGCTCGGAGACGTCTCGTCGACCTCGAAGCCCATCTTGTCGCGGTAGAACGCGAGCGCCGCGGCGTTGCTCTTGAAGACGGTGAGCACCACGAGCTCGAGCGAGAGCTTGCGCGCCACCAGGAGCAGCAGCTGCATGAGGAACTTGCCCAGTCCGCGGCGCTGCATCCACGGCGCCACCTGCAGCTCGAACACGTACAGCACGTCCGCGTTCTCGTCGTCCACGAAGCGGAAGTGCGCCAAGCCGGCCAGCGCGCCGCTCGCCGTGTCGCGCGCGACGAGGTACCGCGCCATTGGGTCGAACAGCTCCTCGCGCTTGGCCGCCGCGTCGTAGCCCCAGCTCGAGGCCTCGTACTGCGCCTTCATGTTCGTCTCGAACAGCGCGACCACCTCGCCGCGCGCCGACTCATCCAGGTCGCTCGCGTGGACGCTGCGGATCGCGATCGGGTCCCCGCCGTGCCGCGTGAAGGTGGAGAATGCCGCGAAATCGACGAGCACGTCGCGCACAGCGTTTGCTGCGCGCAGCACCGGCGAGTCGCACTCGGACTCTCCATGGACAGCTGCGCCGTCCGGAGAGGAAGCGTCGGTGGTGTCCACGGCGGCGGTGGTGGCGTCGGTGGTGGCGGGTCTGCTCTTTGCCTTCTTCTTGCCCTTGGACTTCTTGCCCATGGTGAACGGACAGCTCGGTGCTGGCTGGCTGCCGACTTTCTCGCGGGAAATCGCGTCTTTGCCAAATATTGACACTCTCGGACTGATGCGCAAATGAATCATACTGTGCATACGCTAAACACGTTGGTTTTGGCTATTTGAACGTGAATAGTACACCTATTCGGCAAATGTTTTCGCGGGAAGCATGCCAGGCTTGGTCGCCGCCTCCGGTTCGAATCCAAAGCGCTCAAGCTAATTTTACGCCTGCTGCTCTGCTCGAGACGCCCTTGGCGATGCTGGCGGCCATTGCGCCGTCCGAGACTGCTTGCAACAGGCACCTCCGTCCAGCATGGCGGACGATCCCTCCTCACCGCCGGCGCCGGCGCTCTCCGCGTCCAGGATCACCATGGGGACGCCGCTGACGGTCAACAAGAACACGTTCCAGGCCGTCGTCGTGCGCGTGTCGACGCGTCAGGAGCTCCCCGCGGCGCTTCAGTGCGTGAGGCAGCTGCCGCGCCTGCGCCGCTTCCACAGCTTCCCTTGCGCCGCGCGCGTGTCCTGCCCAGGCGCCGCCGGCTCCGGCGCGGCGGACAGCACGGCCGAGTCGCCGGAGCGTCTCCTGTCGCCCAGGCCGATCCTGCGTCCGCAACCGCACGCTGACAGCAGCGAGGCCGTGTTCAAGTCGTGGGACGATGACGCACAGCCAGGAGTCGGCGACCGCCTGCTGCACCTGCTGCAGCGCTGGCAGGTCGGCAACGTCCTGCTGGTGGTCGCGCGCCGGGATGCGAGTCTGTGCCAGCGCCTCATTGGCGCCGAGCTCTTCCGACTCGCGCTCGAGGCGGCCAAGCTGTCGCTGGAGCAGTACTACTTGGAGTCCATCAAGCCGTCCGAGGCGGCCAAGATCGAGCTGCTCGAGAACCCGGCGCCAGCTCCGTCGCAGTCGCAATCGCATCCTCAACCGCAGCCACAGTCGCAGACTCGGACTCCGGCTCCGGCTCCGGCTCAGTCGCCTGCCGTGCGCGTGATGGACAGCGACAGCATCCCGTCGTGGCCAAAACGCCACGAGCCCACGAGCGACGGCGGAGGACGCAAGTGCGCCAAACAAGGCCGCATCAACCACTTCATGCACCGCTACGGGTCGCCGCGGTCACCGCGGAAGACAGCGTCACGGTCTCCGTCGCCGTCTCCGCGGAGCAACAACGACCCAGCCAGCCACGCACCGGCAGACGGCGAGCTCGCGGTGGACGGCACCGCGAGCAGCGGAGGCGTCGACTGGCTGGGCATCTCTCGCGACGAGTGGCTGCAGCTGCGCGCCATCCGTGTCCCCGTCAAGGAGCTGCACTACCTGTTCATGTGCCTTGTGCTGCTGTTGGACGCGCCGCCGGAGCAGCGCGCAGCGCGCAAGGCTGCGCCGACGCCCAAGGCACAGGAGGAGTTCACGCCGTCGGACTTTTCCTGGCCGCGCTGCCGAGAGATACTGCACCACGCCTCCGCCTGGGGTCCGCGCCTGCGCGAGCTGCGCGGCGCGGCGCTCGCCAAGTCCCAGGCGTCCGCGCTGCGCGCCATCTTCCAGGAGCCGGGCTTCACATCCGACGCCTTCGTGCGCATCTCGGTCGCCGGCGCCAAGATCTTCGCGTGGCTGCAGCGCCTACTGGACGAGTACGACGAGAAGGATCTGGGCCTCTTGCCCAACCACCACGCCGAGCCGCTCGAGGCGCTGGAGGCGCTCATCGACGCTGGCGCGCCGCGTGCGAGCGCCAAGAGCCCGCGAGCCAAGAAGCAGCAGTCTGGCGGCGACTGCGACCGCGACGGCAAGGCGCGAGCGGAGGCGGCAGGCGAGTTCGACGGACTGCTGTCGCTCGCGCGCGCGCCGAAGCCCAGGATCGTGGACCGCGGCCGGCTCTTCGGTACCAACCACAACCTATCGGGTTCGCGGTAGACTCGCAAGAGAGAAAGAGAGAGAGAATGGCTTCAGCGTGTGTCTTTGGTGTCTGTCGATCACTCGCGCGGCGTAATGAGCCCGCCCAAGCATCTCTCTCGCATATACATATGGATCCTCCTCCTCGTCCTTCTCGTCTTCGTCCTCGTCTCAACCGAGTCATGCGGACAGCGAGCGCGGGCTGGAGCTCGGAGACGGGAGCTCGGCGTCCTCACACGGCCTCGCGCGACTCGCGCACCTGCTGCTCGATCTTCTTGCGGATGCCGTCCATGGGAGACGCGTTGTCCCTCGGCCGCGCGATGAGCACGGCCGCGGTGATGAGCGCGAAGCCGAGGATCGCGTACACGAAGATGTTGTACTCCCAGACGACGCTCATGCCTTGCAGGTAGTGGATCTGCACGCCCATCATGGTGCGGATGGCCGTCAGCCGGCCGTAGTCCTGGAACGCCTCGTCGCAGAACTGCACGGCCGGGATGGCACACGAGAGCACGAGCCCGAGGTTGAACATGAACGAGTTCATGTACGTGCCGTGCAGCGTCATCGGGTGTAGCTGTCAGGTCAGCAACACGCGGGTCATCGGACGCGTGAGAGAGCGCCGAACCGAGCCGAGCCGAGCCGAACTGAGCCAAGCCGAGCCAAGCCAAGAGAGGCGATCGACCGAGCAATTGATCGACGGAGGCGAGTACGCACCGAGAAGCAGAAGCAGCGCATGCCGAACTTGAAGCAGCCCTTGACGGCGCAGGCGAGCAGGTACGTGCTGAAGACGCCGACCGAGATGGTGCCGAAGAGCGGGAACCACGAGTCGAACCAGATGAAGTACGAGTTGAGGAAGGGCACGAGCGGCTTGGGCGGCAGCATGTAGAGCGCGATGTGGAAGATCCAGATGCCGCTCACGAGCGCGGCGACGCAGCCCAGCAGGAGCTTGGCGACCGACACGAGCGGGTTGTAGTTCTTGTAGTCCTCGTGGCACAGCTTGAGCTCCTGCATGTCCGCCTCGAGCAGGTACACGGCCTGTTTGAACTTGTTGATCGTGACGAAGTCCAGCTTCTTCTGCTTCTTGGAGCGGCCGCCGGGTAGCGTCATGCTCGTCTTGAGGCTCTTGCCGATCTCGATGAGCTCCTGCGACCGTCTCTGGATCACCAGCTGCGGTAGAAGGCAGGAGACGGCGACGCCACTCGCAGCATTAGCACCATGGCTGGAGACGCGAGGCGTGAGCCGCACGCCATACCTTTTGGTGCGCGTAGACGTCAGCCGAGATGAACTTGGGGCGGTGGAAGAAGGCGCTGCATCCAGTCCATGGCATACAGCGAGCGGTCAGCACGAGAGGAGGAGGAGGAGAGGGAGCGCCGGCGAGTGGGTGAACGAGCGAGCGAGTGCGGCAGCGAGACGCACAGCATGAGGTCGAGGGGCAGCGCGACGAGTCCGATGCCGAGGAAGATGGAGAAGCCGAACCAGCCGACGAAGCTCGTGAGTCCGACCGTGTAGACGGGGAAGGACACATCGAGCGTGACCTTGATGCTCTGGTGCTCCAGCGCGCTCGCGACCGCGACCTCGTCGGTCGTGAGCGTCGAGCCGTCCTCGTACGCGTGGAAGCCCTTGGAGCTCGACATGGAGTTGACCTCGAGCGCGCGCATGGGGATGTGGCTCTTGGACACGGTCACGAACAGCACGACGATGAGCGCGACGGCGGCGATGACGGTTGCTGCCTCCATCTTGAGCGCCTCGATCATCTGCTTGTTGCCAGACGGGTCGTCCTCGCCGTCGTCCGCCTCGTAGAAGTAGATGGCGAAGGGCAATAGCACGACGATGAAGACAACGATTGACAGGAACACGATGAGCCACAGCAGGTCCATGTCGATGTTGCCGCACGCCGTGTTCCAGCCCTCCTCGCAGCCGATCGCCGTCGAGTTGTTCGCCTGGCGACGCGCGTGGCGGGGTAAGCGCGTCGCTCCTTCAGATTGCAGAGGGCAAGAGCCGGTGGATACGGCTCGAGCGGCGTACGCACCACGTCGAGCGGGAGCATGAGCACCGTCGCCTGAGCGAAGAAGAGACCAAAGACCTGGACCGAGGAGGCTGGTTGAGATTCCAGACTGAAAGATCGATCGTGCATGCGGGTCCGCGAGAGGCGCATGGACTCACCACGAGGAACTTAGGGAAGTAAGCCGTGTTCTTGTCGTCGTCGTGCTGGAAGTAGACCAGGACGTAGACGTTCGCGAGCAGCAGTGCGACCGTCATGACGACGATGACGACGATCAATACCCAGTCGACGCTCATGGTCGGCGGAGTCCCAGCCCTGCGGCGGTCGCGACGAGAGCTCAGCCCAAAGACAGAGAGAGGGAGAGGGAGAGGGAGAGGGAAAGAGGCAAGCGCGCGGCCTCTTTCAGCGCGGCACCGCTTGTGTGTCTCGAATGGGGTCACGCAATGCCTTTGCTCAAGTCAAGGGACTCCAGCTCACTTGCCACTGCCAAGAATAGCGACGAAACGGACGACGCGAGGCATTATGCGCATGTGTGAGGGTGAGCATCGTCGCCTTCGTGCCGCCGCCGCTTCTGTCTGCAGCAGCGACGCCTGCCAGCCTCGCTCGCCACAAATAGCGTGTGCGGCGACGTATGAAGGCACGCAGTGGAGAGAAAAGAGATGCTCACGCGGGCACCGAGCTTAGCATGAAGGCGTGCGGACGCATGCATGGAGGTGGGGCCTCGGAAGGTTCGGTCTAAGCAGTGCGGAGCCGCGGTGCGGAACCGCTCATGCAGTACTTGGACATGTGATTGCTGATCGTCACTGGCACCCACGAGAATCGACCGACATGCAGATAGCCACAGGCGGAGGCGGCGCAGACGCCGAGGTTTCCGCGCAGCGCAACAGCGCACACAATGCATAGAGCAATAGGAGCGCTCAAGGCCACGGAAAAAGCGGAATGCATACCACCGATCCAGCAGCGTCAACAGCAAATCTGTTGGCTGGTGGGAGGCGGCCGTTTTCACTGCAGCTTCGTATCGACTTACTCACGTGAAGAGGGAAGGTGTCTGACACTTTTGACGATGTCAGAAACGTCGTAAAAGAGTGCGTGTGCTGACGAGAGAATAGAATCACGCAAAATATTGCCGAAAAGATAGTGCTAAGAAGAGCTGTTCAATGCGAAAAGGACTGGGGCCGCTGTGTCTCTATCACTTTGCAATTTAGCCCGCAAATGCTGCTCAGCGATGTCAATCACCACGTTTGGGTGCACAACGGTGCAGTCTCTACCATAATTGGATCGTTGGAAAACACGCGCAATTCGCGCGAATTCTCTCACCCAGAAGTGAGTTTTGTGCCACGATTCCACAGCGCTAGTTGCTGCGATGGGAGTTTTGCTGAGTGCATTTTGCTGGCGACTCTTGACGCCACTTTGGCGAGATGTCGCTCATATAAATGGTTATCTCGCTGAGATGTCTCACGAGAGAAAACACAGGTCGGTGTTTTGCTGAAGCTTTTGCTTGGTTGACGGGTGTTATTACTTTACGACCTGCTGCGTCGATGTCTAAACGAGCTGGAGAATCACTGTCTGCTTTCGCGAATGGATTTGTTGACCGTTTCGGTCTCTTTGCTGCTTGATTTCGTGCTATTTCCACTGAGCGCTGAGTGGTGGGAGTTTGTTGGTGAAATACCATACACCGCACTGCCTAACGTGAACTTGTGAATTAGATCAGGATTTCGAGTCACCACCATTCTGTGCACCTGGCGCTCCTACTACGTATCCGAGACTGATAACGGACTTGTGTGGCAACTACACCGCTGCTCATGATGTACGAGGTGTGACAAACCGATTTTGAGAATGACATTTGGCTTGATGTATGAAATACGCTGCGTTGTTTGCGATGTTTCGAAGGTTGCGTTGTGGAGATCATTGGGAGGCGTGTTTACTAGCCGTTGTCGACCTCTCTCGCGGAGCCGAACCGAAGTAGCTAGCAATGTCAGAGACTACTGGCTATCCGCGTGCCACCTGGCCGTGACCAGGCACACGCGGATGCTAAACAGGAAACCGATCGCTATCCTAATATTCTACTTGTCTGAGAAATG
>JAADYC010000134.1:0-36140 GCA_023338135.1 Phytopythium kandeliae | reverse complement strand
GATGGAAATCTGCCAGCGCCTGCGCTCTCAAGAGCAGGAGCTCACGGCTTTGGCGGTCGCAGCCGCCATGTCTCCCGAGCCAACACCGCGGCAAGGTGCCACGAGGCGCAGCAAGTCGGTCGTGAAGCATCTGTGGCGGCCACCAGCTGCTGCTCTCGAGTTCCTCAACAGCCGTATGCTCAGCTGCTTCGAGCGCGTCGCTGGGGCAGCAGACACGGCCAAGGAAGTCGGAGGCGCGAGCCGCGCGGACGTGGACGAGCGCGAGCGGACGCTGCAGTACTTGGAGCTGCTCGTGCCGACTATGGCCGCGGACGTCCGCGCCACGCAGCGCAAGCTCTCGGCTACCGAGCGGGAGGTGGACGCGCTGTCCAGCCGCCTCGGTATGCTTCAGCGCGCGTCGCAGTTGGCGCAGGTGGAGCTGGAGGAGGCTCAGGACTTCAAGGACTGCCTGGCGGACCAGCTACTGCAGATCATGCTGCGATCTCAGCGACGGAGGAACGAGCGCATGCAGTCGCTCTTCGCGGACGCCGACCGCGTCGACGGCGGCGGCCTGAGGTAGCAGGGGAGCAAAGGAAGGACTGGCGCGCGTGGGCTCACTTCACACAGCCGAGAGCGTGGAGAGGCATGTGTAGTGTGCAACTCGCCGCATCTTGACGGTCTCAACAACTGACGCGCTGGAAGTTGGAATCAACGCCGACCCGGGGTTTGCCAGTCTATGTGAACAACAGGATCCTAGACTCTACGGAGCCAGCGCCAGCCAGCGTCTAACATATTCAACTACCAATACGGAGCGCGACGAGCGGGCACGCGGCACGCGCGAGGCTCGCGCAGGCGGCGGCAGACACATACAAACAGCTGCGTGTTCGCGCCGCCCGTGCCTCCCTCCCTCTGCATGCCGCTCGGCCGCCCGCCCGCGTCTCCGTTCCGTCTCCACTCGGTGCCGTTCCGATCCATGGCTGCTGCTCGCCGCCTCCCTCCCTCGCGCCTTCCCATCCGGCGCGAGGAGCTGTGACTTGTCCAAGCCAGCCACCGAGCTGCCTACTCCGTGTCGACGACAATGTCGCCGCCAAAATCGGCCGCAGTCGCGGGCTCCGTCGAGAAAGTGGCCGAAACCGCAGCTGGCGCCGGGTTGACGCCCGGGCCCCACGCGAAGGGCGTCTGCGCCACGGCCGCGCTACCGCCGCCGAGCGTCGGGAACGCGTCCTTGTCGCTCGCGTTAAACTTCTTGTTGCCACTCTTCTTCTTGCCCTCCTTCTTAGTGGGCGACGCCGCGGCCGGCTCCTCACCCGCCGCCGCCGCCGCGGGCGTCGCCTCCTTCGGCTTGGCCGTCTGCTCCTTGAACCACGTCTTCTTCTCCTTGATCGCCGTGATCGACTCGGACACCGCGCCGGCGGCCGACGGAGGCGCCACGCCGATGGTCGCGAATGCCTCCATCTGTGCAAGCGGCAGCGAGAACTTGGCCTCCTTCTTCTTCTTGCCTCCCTTCTTGCTCTTCTTGCCGCCGCCGAAGCTCATGTAGTCCTCCTCCTTGCGCTCGAGCGGCTTCATGCCGTCGAGCTCCAAGGGTGCCGCCGCAACGGCCGCGTCCTCGCTGCTCGCGCTCGCCTTGAGCTCCTTGGCGAACGCGTTCTCGAGGAACGCGACCAGCACATCGCACAAGTCCATCTCGTCCTGGTACGGGTGGATCTTGGCGAGCTCCTGCTCGTACGCGGCGAGCTTGGCCTCGTACTCAGCCTTGCGCGCAGCCTCCTCCTTCTGGCGCTCCAGCTCCTTCTTCTTGCGCACAAGGCGGATGTTGTTGTAGTACTTGTCGTTGGCCTCCTTGAACTCCTTGCGCTTTTCCTTGAGCGACGTGAAGAGCACGTCGAGCTTCTCCTTGATCTCCTTGCGCTCCTTGGCGAGCACCGGGAACTTGTCCTGCTTGCGCTCCTCCTCGTTCAGGCGGTACAACTCGTCCAGCTTCTCCTTCTGCGCTGACAACTTAGCCTGCGCGGCGTCGATCTCGCCGTTCTTGGCCGCCTGCTGCGCGCGGATCTCCTTGATCGAGTCGTTGTGCGACTCGACGACGCCTGCGTCGCCCGCGACCTTGCTCACCTGCTGCTTCTGCGTCTGCAGCACCTCAATCTCCTTGATCAGGCGCTTCTCCTCATTCAGCGACATGGAGCGCGTCTCCTGCTGGTGGCGCAGCGACGCGATCTCGCGGTCGAAGTCCTCCTCGGTCGAGAACTTGAGCCCCGCGCGCGCGCTGCGCTGCGACTTGATGGCCACGTCCTTTTTCTCCTGCACCGACTTGAGGCGCGCCGTGATCTGGTTGCGCTGCTGGATGAGCGCATCCTTGGCCGCGCGCAGCTCGCCGAACACCTTCTTGGCCTCCTGGATCTGCTCGCCGTAGCCGCCGCGGCCCGCCTTGAGCGCGTCCAGCTCCGCGCGGATCACGTTCTGCGCGTCGCACCCACAGTCCGCGCGTCATCCCGCGTCAGTCATCCAGCCCACCAATCGCTCCGCCGGGGCGCTGACCGCCGGTCGGCCGCGCAGACGCACCGTGCGCGCTTGGAGCTTCTTGATCTCGGCGTCGAGCTTGCTGATCTCGGCGTCGTGCGCGGCCTTGTCGGGCTTGGGCAGGCGCTCGATCACCTCCGGGATCTCCACCTCCACCTCCACCTGCTCGGCCGCTGGCGCCGCCTCCGGCTGCTTGTCGCTCTCGCTCATGGCTCTCGCTCGCTCGCTCGCTCGCTCGGCTCTCGGCTCTCGACGGAACAAATCGAATGGCTCCCCCCATCGACAGGCGGTCGCGGAGGGGGGAAACCCCGCGAAAAGCGATTGAGTGGCCCGCCATCGGGTTCCACAGGGACGAACACACGCGCACCACGTGGCGATGGTCTGAACGCCGCTCTACTGTGCACGTTTTCTTAGAAGACATGACAGTATAGTGGGATGTTAGGAATGATTGCTGAATAGAGCACCCCAACGCAGCAGCTACCTCGCGCAGTTGCAGTGACAGGATGCAATGCTTCGTGGATGCATCCCGGCGGCCCGACCCGTGCAACTAGGCGCGCGACTCCAAACGATTCGGACTTCCCCGAGAGTAAAGCTTGTCCGAGACAGGCAGGGATTTTGTTTCCCGTGTCGTCGGTCGCAGTTCCGCAGTCTCACTGCAACTCAGGCGCTCCGGACGCCCCGCACTGTCCTCGAGTCGCCGCAGCGCGATGTTCAAGATCTTCTGCGACGCATTCTCGTCTCGACCGGCGAAGTTGCCACATCCGCCGTGTTTGCGAAGACACTGGAGTACTTTGTGCACCTTGCACTGCCGCTTATTGTCGTCCGAGCAGATGTTGGTTCCAAGCTGGTTTGTCATTTTGCTGGCTCGTGTGAAACTCGTCGACCGCGACAACCTCGCACCGCGTCGCCAGCTTCTTGCACAGCATATGGACTGGGCCGGGGGAGACCGACGGACCACAAACTTTCCGACGGCGCCGTAGTTCCCAAAACCGACGAGTGTCAGCTTCTCATCATCGCCAGCCGCGAACCCATGGCAAGCGCGATCAAGCTGTCTGTTGCGCAGACAGAGTGCACAAAACCGGAGTTTGCAGAACCCCGGTCGCATGAAGAACGAGAGGAGTGAACGTAAGTGTCTGAACAGGAACTCAACATGCGTGAAAAACGTCGTCGAGCTCGTGATCATCTTGGTTGGAGTGCTTTGCAGCGGCTGGTGCATCCCTTGCTCGCGGTCGATCTAGCGGTCTAGTCGTACGTTAGTCTTCTTCTGACCGTTTGCGCTGCGACAGGCGGAGTGTAATCAGCCCCGGCGATTACAAGCATACACTGGCGCAGTGTAGGTGGGGCAGCGCAGAGGTAGTTCAGCCAGGCTGAAGCGCTCTAAGTAGCAATAAAGCAAATGCACACTGTGCTGCAAAATGAGAGCTGAATTCAAATGCTTGGCGCCAGCTGGCCGGTCGCCATGATCCCTCGCACTTCCTAAACTGATATGCAATCTGACAGGCTTTCAACGGGTGGACGTGAGAGCCTGACGTGAGGTCCAAAGTTCTGATAGGTTGAAAGACCCGGACTTTCAACTACTAGGCGTCGAGGACGCGTGGGGACCGCCTACCCACAAGGCGCCCTGTAATGAAGGGACTTGGTGTGTTGACACCAAGTCCGGCGAGGATCATTCCGAGCGTGAACGTTGGCTGTTCACGTCACTGACAGTCACTCTGTCCTGATTGTGGACCCGGTCCACAATCACAAAGAGACCAACACTTCTGAGGCTCAGCGAGCGTATCCCGGATACGCTCGACCGTGTAACCCTGTTACACCGCACACTCTAGCGCAAGTGAACAATCGGCAGGAAAACCCGCAATCCGCAGCACTGCATCTCTTTGAGTCGGCAAAAGCGTACCCAATTGCCCCCAATGCATCGGTTTGCCGATCCCACCCGTGCCAGCATATACTTCATCGGCTGCTGGAGAGCTGCCGGTTACGACCACGTTCCTTTGATCCTTGCGATATCTGTCTAGCTTCGTGTGCGTGCAAGGAGCCGAGAGTGGAGCAGACTGCCGAATAGATCGGAGCAACCGCTTGGACGGTGGGTGTGCAACGCTTGAGCGGTTTACGCAGCTAGTCGCCGCCAGACTTCTTCGGCGAGTGCATGTACCGTAGTCTTCTCTCGCGTGTACCCACTTTCTCGAAGAATGAGTTGAAGATCAAATTGCCTTGGATCCAGTATGGAGGCTGATTCCATATATCATCCTGAAGGATCTGAGAAACTCTCTCGGTGGTGGTTTCACAAAGCCAAGCGCAAGGCATTCACCGAAACAACAGCCGGCGCTCAAGTCAAGTCGAGGCGACGGACGCGGACAACAGCTCCGCGCGCCTCATGGCGGATCGGCGCACGCTTGTACCGCTCGAGGCGGCGTTGCGACTGGCGCGGGCGGCCGTCAGCGCCGTCGACGGCGACGTGTGGGTGCCGCCGTGCGCGTCCGAGTCGCTGGAGCCGCAGTTCGCGTGGATCTGCGTCTCGCTGCGCGTGCCGCGCGAAGCAGACGGACCGGGCCACACGCACGCGCGTCTTGTGACAGCGCGGACGCTCCGCGAGAGTCTCACTGTGCTAACGCTGCTGGCGGCGTGCAAGGGCTTCGGGCTGCAAGAGAACGCCGCGTTTTGGAGCGACGTGTTGCCGTGCAGACTGCCGCAAGGGTCCATCCCGAGTTGGGCACGCGGGAACTGGAGCGAGCGATGCGCACGCCCTCGTCCATGCTCAACGCTGCGGCACCCTCGCTTCCGGTTCGTTAGCGCGTCGACGGCCGCAAACTGCGCTGCGTATCTGCTGTCGGTGCTGGGTCTTTCGGCGGCCATGAATAGTCTTGAGAAGCAGGTGCACTCACCGGAATTCGACGAAGCGTTACGCGCACTGTGTCCGTGGGTGATTCGAGAGCGACTGGCCCCAAGAATTGAGTGCGGCGTGGAAGTGCAAGGATATGGCATTGATCGGACTCGGCAGGTTTTACAGGCGTGCGAGATCGATGCCAGATTTGCTCAACACGCAGACGCCGCTCCGGCAGACGCGCTTGCACTCCCGACTGTGTGTGTGGAGAAGATCTTCTACTCATCGCGATCGTGTGACAAGCAATACCAAGCGCTCAACGGGTTGACGCAGCTCGTGAGACTGCGGCCTCCGGTGCAATTGGGAGAAGCCCATCTGCGGATCGGAGAGAAGAGGCAACGCAAACCGGACCAAGTGGCTCTCGACGCGCTGCGAGACCTGCTGTGGAATTTGTGCCAAGATGACCGGACTGTGTCAACGGAGACTACACAATGGCGCTTTGAGCTGGGCCACGCCAGCATGATCTCCACCCTGTGCTCAGCGTTTCCTTCGTTCACCAACGCGCACCGGCTCCATTTGTCTTTCGACGGCGGAGACGATGACACGACGTCTTCTCTCACTTGGCGGTGGCTCGCGGCGACGCTATTTCATCCATCGAGTGCATCTGCAGTGCAGTGGCTGACGATGGAGAATTGTCGCTTGACGATGGACGATGTGGCAGCAGTGGAAGCTGTTCTCCAGAGCGACTGGAGCGAAGTAGTCCGGCGACTCGCTGGATCAAAGCGCGCCGCGTTGTCTGCGTTGTCTTCGAATTCGGCGCAGTCGTTGGCACAAAGAGGCGCCAAGGCGCTGTTTGTCACTGTGAAAGAAGGCACCCGCGTGGAGTCTAAGCCTGTTCGCCGGCTCTTCAGTCGCCCACTTGTCACTCTGTGGCAGCAAAGAAGCTTTCGCGTACTTGACTCGTCTCCCAGCTGGATCTGCCTCCAGTTACCAGGCTATGAGTGTGGGTACATCGAGCGAACGTCAGCTCTGGCATTTGAAGAGCGTGGCACTGACATACGACAGCTCACTACTCTGCGGATCGAAGTGGACGACGCTGCCGCTGTCGTAGCGCTGCTACGACTGGTTGGCGGGTCACTCCGCCACCTCTCACTCCAGTGCAGCGCCTTCCAGCGCGAGCATCTGGTGAGCCTGCTGAAGTGTTGCCCAGGTCTTACAAGTCTGCGCGTCAAATCAGCCAAGCTCGACGACTTCTCCGATTTGATCGAAGCATACGCCAGCGGCCAGTGCGCTATCACGTCGCTTGCGGTCAACACGCCGACGCTTTCCAAGGCCTGTATCACGCGATTGTGCTCCACTCTTGCTGACCGCAAGGCAGCCAAGCGGTGTCCACTGCGCGAGTTGCGTCTGGGCACTGGACGGATGCGCTCTGACGAATTGGAAGAGATCCTGGGGATGCTCGACGCAAACCGAACGCTTGGACTCCTGCACATCCGGATCGCGTTTGACCTGTTCGACACCTTCTTCCCACGCTTCCAGGCGCACCGCGGTGATCATATCTACGACCGCGATGAGATCAAACGCACCATCGCGTTCCTGTTCGCGATCGGCTATTACTCCGGGAGCTCGTCGCCCATGAAGAGCGCTGACGCAGCCGTCATTGGCTTGATCCTGTCCTTTGCGGGAGCCGGCACACGCGCGATCTCGGTCGAGGAGAACACAGACAGTATGTCACTTGAACAGATCGTGGCGAGGAGTCGGCACACAGGCGCGATGGTGTAGGTTGGCAATCGACCCGACGCGCGCAATAGACAAGGCGATTGGCGGTCCGCTATGATTGCTTGCTCCCCACTCAAATGTGTGACAATCGGACTCCATTCTGCCCCGCATCGATGTGGCAGCGACGATTCTGTGCATTACACACGATGGTATGGTCGATCTAATGGCCCTTCGCGATGGCTGCGGCGGGATTGCTATGCATGCTCCGGTGCGAACCGGTCGGCGGTGACAATGGGAATGCGTTGACCACGTTGAAGCGGGTCGTTCGATGCACCTAGCAGACCATTCCGATTGGACAAATTCCCTCCCCATGTCTCAGATCAAAGAATGGGCGTTCATTGAGCGAAATAGTGCAATCTGTCCCAAAATCAACGCATCATTGGGTGAAAAGCGCGCTTTCCCCTTCCCCCATATGGGTTCTTTTTCCCAGGCGGGAAGACCGTTTGACTACCGGGATACATGGAGGTGACGTGCGTGCGTTTCTTTTCGAGGCAGCAGTCTCCTCAGTCCAGTCCAAGATCGATCGCAGCCCAAGCACGTGGTCCGGCAGTAACCAACGAACGGAAAGGGCGACACCGCCACCGCCACCGCCTCCGCCTCCGCCGTCTCCGCGAGCACTCCTGACCATCGCCATGGCAAGCCAGAGCGGGCTGCGCCCGACGAATTCGCTTGTGGGTCCCATGCTCACGGACTTGTACCAGATCACCATGTACGTGGCGCGGGGGGGCACGAGCGCTGGCCACGCGAGACTGACTCAGCCCGGCGGTCGCCGTGCGCAGGGTGTACGCGTACTGGAAGGCGGGTCGGCACGATGATCACGCCGTGTTCGACCTGTTCTTTCGCAAGAACCCGTTCCACGGCGAGTACACGGTCTTTGCGGGTCTCGAGGAGGCGCTGGCCATGATCAACACGTTCAAGTTTACGGACAGCGACATTGCGTACCTACGCACGGTGCTTCCGAACGCCGAGGATGGGTTCTTCACGTACCTCGCGTCGCTCGACTGCTCGTCGGTCAAAGTGTACGCCGTCAAGGTCCGTTTCCTTGGTCGTGGCGCCTGTCGCCCCCTCCAGACGCTCACACGCGCTTGCTCTCTTCCCCCCCTCCTTACTCTGTCTCTCTATCTACTGTGCAGGAGGGATCGATTGTGTTTCCACGTATCCCGCTCGTGCGTATCGAGGGGAACCTGGCGGTCGGCCAACTGCTCGAGACGCCGCTGCTCAACCTGCTCAACTTCGCCAGCCTGATCACGACGAACGCCACGCGCTTCAAGCGCGCTGCCGGTAGCAACAAGAGCCTTCTGGAGTTTGGTCTGCGCCGCGCGCAAGGCCCCGACGGCGGTCTGAGCGCATCGCGATACGCGTACATGGCGGGCTTCGCCGGCACAAGCAACGTGCTCGGAGGCAAGTTGCACAGCATCCCGATCAAGGGCACGCATGCACACGCGTTCGTGCAGGCGCACACGAAGCTTGACGACCTGAAGGTCACGACGCTGGACGGTAAGGACTTCCTCGAAGTCGTGCAAAGGTACCGCCGCGAGCTCGACTACAAGCAAACGAACGACGTACGTGTCTTGACTTGCGCCGACATCGGAGATGTCCTGTCCGGATGGGTGGATGGATGGGTGGATAGCTCGGGGCTGATGGACGTTGGCGGCCGCAGGGGGAACTGGCCGCGTTTGTGGCGTACGCCATGGCATTTCCGGACGCGTTCTTGGCTCTCGTGGACACATACGACACCTTGTCGGTACGTTGGTGCGTGTAGGCGAGTGCTTGGGCGTAAGCCGAGTGTCTGACGCCTGGCCACACTGCTTCGCCTACAGTCGGGCGTGCCCAACTTTATCTGCGTCGCGCTTGCATTGCACGAGCTCGGGCACAAGCCGGTCGGGATCCGTCTCGACAGCGGCGACCTGTCGTATCTGTCGAAGCGGGTGCGCGCGGCGTTCAAGGAGGCGTCGAAGCGATTCGGCATCGACTACTTCGAGCACTTGAACATAACGGCAAGCAACGACATCAACGAGGCGGTGCTCAACTCGCTGAATGAACAGGTTCGGAAGCGTGTCTATCCTTCTTCATCAGTCAAGAGCGCGAGTGGCAACATCGTGGCTGGGCCAGTGGAGTCGCTCCGTGTCGCTCACACATATGCTCGTCCTGTGCACGTCCCAATGTGCTTGCAGCGACACGAGATCGACTCGTACGGCATTGGCACGCACCTGGTGACGTGTCAGGCCCAGCCGGCGCTCGGTATGGTGTTCAAGCTGGTGGAGATCAACGGCGAGCCTCGCATCAAGCTGTCGCAGGACGTGAGCAAGGTGACGATCCCCGGTCGCAAGGAGGCCTTCCGTCTGATCGGCTCGAACGGCAAGCCACTGCTGGACTTGATGATCGGGTGCAACGAGAAACCGCCGGCCGTCGGGAAGAAGCTACTGTGCCGGAACCCGTTCGACGAGCTCCGCCGCGCGTATGTGACACCGTCGGCCATCATCCCGTTGCACGAGCTGTTTTGGGACGGCCCGAGCGGCGGACTTGTCGCCCCGCTGCCGACGCTCGAGGAGCGCCGCACGTACGTGACGGAGCAGTTCGAGCTGATCCGCGAGGACGTCGTGCGGTCCCTCAATCCGACGCCGTACAAGGTGTCGGTCTCGAGCGAGCTCTACGACTTTATCCACGAGCTGTGGATGAAGGAGTTCCCCGTCGCGGAGCTCGAGTAAGCTTCGAGCCAGAGATCTGCGAAGGCGCTAGAGGAAAAGAAGCGCGTGGTGCTCGGCGCCTCCTTTATCATATGAAGGAGTGAGCCCCGCCGCATAGGAATCACGCTAGAGAACCAGTGCGCGCTGCGGCTTAGGCGTAGGACAGGAAAGGCTGTGCATCCATCCATCCATCCATCCATCCATCCATTCATCTATCCAGTCCTTTGCATCCACGCCTCGGCTACTGCTGCTTCTTGCTCTCGCGCCGCTGCTTCTGCTGCAGCTCGGCGCGCTTGACGATCACGACCATGTCGGCCATTGTCTTGAGGTTGAGCACCTAGCGGCAGTGAGCATCCCACGGATAGGCCAGGTCACCCAGTGAGCCGAGAGCGGAGGGCTCGCGCGCCATGGAGCGAGTGCGTGAGCAGGCAAAGGGGGGCAGGCGTCTGCTTACCAGTTGCACAAAGCCGATCACGAGCAGCGGGCCGGCGTAGAAGATGCCCAAGAAGACTCCGTGGCGGTCGAAGTACTGCTGCGACGCGAATGAGCGCCAGTTGTCGTGCGCCCACGTGTTGACCCGCTCGGCGAGCGCCAGCAGCCCCACGATGAGCAGGAAGAGCGCGCCTTGCACGTACAGCCGCCGCCTCGCCAGCACCACGGCCGCCAGCAGCACCGTGTGGAACAGCATCGCGCCGACGATCAGCGGCTCGCGCCAGTCTACCGCCTCATACCAGCGGATCAGCATGTGGCTGTACTTTGCACGCAGCTCGCGCTCGATCTGTGGCACGATGCGGTCCATTGCGCCGGACTGCCAACGGAGCTGGCCGCCGAGCTAAGGCTGCCGCGATGCTTGGACAGATTTCCCTCTCCAACTCGACCCTCGATCCTCGATCCTCGATTCTTTCGCTCTCTCAAATTTGAACCGCAGTGGACACTGCCTCTCTAACTCGATGTGAATGGGTGTGGTCCACATCGTTGAACTTCAACGTGAGCAAGCCTGCTCCACAACCATCCAATCCTCCAGCAAGCCTGTGTTCGTTGCTCGTTGTTACTCGCACATGCCTACAGCAGACACTCGAACCACTTGAGCGGCTTCTTGGCACTGCTCAAGAGCCCCTCGCCGTTGTGGAAGGCCATGTCTCCGTGGTTGAGTGCCGCCGCGTAGAACGTGCTCGAGTAGTCGGCGGCGAATTTGGACGCATCGAGATTGCCGACGCAGCTCGGGAACTCGACCACGCCGTCATTCTCTGAAGTGTGATGTGGCAGGATCATGCCGCCAAAGAGGTACGACAGGTACTCGCTCGAGAGCAGCCCCGAGTACGTCGTACCGCACATGCTGGCAGTCACGTACTGCTCGTGGACCGCGCGCGCGGACGCGTACAGCGCCGACTCCTCGGCCGAGCAGTAGTCTCCACCGTCCCAGACGAGCGACCGGCGCGTCGTCGTGCCCGGACACTGACCAATGAGCGTTGCGAGGCTCGTGACGATCGCGTTACCGCCGTCGCAGACCTCGTGCAGGAAGTCCGAGCCCATGCTGCCCTTCATCGGGCCGGCGAGGTCAACCCAGTCGACGCCCGAGCCGATCGAGCACTTGCCGGTCGCCACGGCGCCCGCGAGCATGTTGTTGCCCATCGAGTGCGCGACGATGATGGTGTCCTGGATGACGGTCGAATTGCTCTCGCCCGTGCTGAGCGCGCTCACGTTGAGCGCCATGTCACACGCCTTCTGCTGCAACGTGTCGTTGTACCACTCCCAGTCGTCCGTATCCAGGATCGCGAAGTGGAAGGACGAGCAGCACGGCGCGTGCTCCTTGATGTCGCCGAAGAAGGAGTAGCTGTCGACGAGTCCGCCGTCCGCGGCAACGTCCATGCCGTGGAAGAAGAGGCACGGCCGCGGCGTGCTCTGGCACGAGCACGAGGAGCTCGCAAGGCGGACGCTCGGCCGCAGCGCGCGCCGCTCGCCGCTGGTGGATGCCGCGGAGGACGCAATGGAGGCGCCCCAGAGCAGACGGATCTGCGACAGCGCGACGCTCGTGTCGACGGCGCCGAATGTGTCCACGCAGTCGGCCGGCGCGGTCTCCGGTGCCGAAATGTCGACCGTCTCGTTCAGGTAGCGCACCGAGATGTCGAGATCCTCAGCGAAGATGTCGAAGCCGCCGTCCGCGTCCGCGTCCTCGCAGATCACGAGCGTCTCGCCCTCCAGCGTCGTCGTCAGCCACTGGCCACTCGCGCACGCAATATCCTGCGTCGTGTCGACCGCCGCCACGGGCTCGGCCTCCGCGAGCGCCGCCATGATGGCGCTCACGTTGGGCAGCAGCGCGGGCGGCAGGCACGACGTCGCGCTCGCGCTCGTGTTCGCGACCTCGTGGAACGCCGAATCGCCCACGAGCACAAAGTTGTGCGTCGTCTCGTCCTGCGTGAAGCTCACCTTGGCATCGAACGACACCGTGGCGTTGCCGTCGCTGCCGCCGCTAGCCGAGACGACCGGCGTGGCGTACACGTCGAAGGTCGTGGAGCCATAGACGGCCATGGAGCTGCGCTTGAGCTGGAAAGCGAGCCGTAGCGACGGCAGCGGCGACTCGGCCGCCGCCAGCGCCGAGGTGAGCGCGAGCGCCAGAGTGGAGATGCGGGCGAGCATGGCGAGCGGGCGGGCGTGTTCTCGGCGGATCCGATTCGCAAGTGGGTTGCGTCGACGGACGCGCGGCTCGGCATGACCAGCGAGCGCGCTCGGCGGATGAGAAACTGCGAGCGAATGGAGGAGACCGAGGATTCATGAGTGCCACGCTGCCGACGCCCAGTCGGCCGCACAAGAAACGGGTCGGCAGTTGCTCACGATATATTATATAGAGACATGCATGTATAGATAGAGGCTCGACAAGCTACAAATTCAAAAGGAAAGGAGCGCCAATGGATACCACCATAGACATTCTTCTGTTCGTACAGGTCGTGTCTTGATTGCGCTCGGCGCATGCAGTCTCAGTTTACTACCGCCGCGCTGTGGACGCCTGGCAGCTTGGTAACGCGCGAAGCCGAGCCGGCGCGGATCCTTCCCATTCCGCTGCGCAGCGGCCGACGCGCCGCGCTCATGGTCAGACGGCGGAGACGCCGGGTCCTTCCTTGATGCGGGGGATGCCGACGAGAGTCGAGATGAGACACGGGCCACCGGACGATTCGTCTTGCTCGCGCGAGCAAGAGTCATCGTGGCGGGCGTGTACTGTACTCTTGATTCTCTCCTGTGCGGCAGCGGCTCGCGCGCCTTTGCCTTTGCATCGTGCTGCTTCAAGTTGTAGCCACTCTTCGAGCTCATTGGTCCGCTCGCGGGCCGACTCCAGCCCAAGACGGAGCGCGATGCTGGACTGGTGGTCGACAGTTTCCCGCCGCGCGGCAAGTGTGGCGCGGCGGGGCGGGACTTCGACGTGGGATCCCCGCCTACCAGTCCCGCCGGGCGAGGAAGGCCACGAGGCACCGAGGCGAGCACAGAGTTTCGTGGTGACCGCGTCGGAGCAAGCCGATGAAACGCTTGGCAGTCGCCGAACCTCGAACGACAACATGCAACCTGGCTCAAGAGCTCGCATGCACTTGCGTCGACTACATACTGCGTATGCTATTCTGGCGGCCAGCGGGGCTCCGAGACCTCCGTCGCAAGTGTCAATCTGCCACCTTACAGGAGACACTCGAACCACTTGATGGGCTTCATGTCGTCGCCAAAGAGGCTGTCACCGTTGCGGAAGGACGTGTCGATGTGGTTGAGTCTCGTCACGTAGAACGGGTTGTCGCTGTATGACGCGCCGAATGTCGAACTCAGTCCCGCTGCGCAGCTATCAAACTCGACAATCCCGTCGTTCTCGCTGGATGTATGTGGAATGACGGAGCCGCCAAGTGCGAACACGACCTGGTAAACCGAGACGAGTCCTTCATAGCTGTTGCTGCACATGACCGCATCGGCGTTCTGCTGGTATGCCGCCTGCACCGCCGCGAACTGCTGATCGAGCTCTCCCGTGCTGTATGAGCTCTCCTCGTACGCAAGCGCCTTGGCAGCCGCGTTGGCTGGACAGGAACCGAAGAGGTCCAAAAGCTCCGACATCGTATCTGTGAGAGACCCGGCGCACGCATCCTGGAGGTAGTTCGAGCCCATACTGCCCTTCATCGGCGCGCTCAGAGCAACCCATGTCGACGACTCAGCGAGTGAGCACTTTCCCGTAGCGATTCCTCCGCCGAGGGTCAATCCGCCCATCGAGTGTGTGACCACAATGGCATTCTCAATCACTGAACCCGTCGAGCCAGTGGCCTCAACCGCCAGGTCGCACGCACGCTGCTGGAGGGAGTCGTCGTTCCATCCGAAATCGCATGTGTTCATCTTGGCGTACAGGATGGATGAGCAGCACGGCGCGTGGTCCCCGATGTTGCCAAAGTACGAAGTCGTGTTCAGTAGTCCCAGGTCCGAGGTGGAGCCCATTCCAGAGAGAAACACGCACGGACGAGGCGTCCCTTTACAGCCGCAGCTGTCCTCGGACACCTCGAGAACGTCTGTAACAGAGTCGAGGATGTCATCGAAGAGGTTCATCCTCTCCAGCCGACGATGAAGCCAGTCGTGCCAAGCTCCAGACAGCAGCGCGCCAACGGACGGGCTCTCAAACTCCGGCGAAGCTCGGACTTTACCGCACGACGACAGCAGCGCGCTGGGGAAGTCTCGCGCCGACGGAATCTGCTCCAACAATGTATCCGCGTCGATCTCGAACTGCACGTCGATCTCCAGGTCAGCACCGTAGATACGGAATCCCTTGGACGGTCCAAATGTGAGCGACTGCGAGCACAAAGCGAATCTCTCGCCAGCAAACTCGACTTCCAGAGTAGCATCTGCGTCGGCGCACAGTCGCTCTCCTTGTGCATTGATCGCTGTGCCGATGCTGCGAGCGTTATGGATGGCTGCAAGCGCGTCATGTAGTGGTGGAAGCTGTGTCACAGGGATACATCCAATTGGTGCCCTGCCATCCGATACATTTCCTCCGCGATCATCACGACCTGTGTAGTAGGCGGTGCCGTCCACAAGTGAGTACTCGTGCGTCAATCCGCCATGGTCGCGGAACTTGGCGACTCCGTTGTAGCCGAACACATCTGCTCTCTGTTTGTCGCTAACCTGAAGGTGGCGCGAAGGCGAGTTGCGGACAGCGACCACTTCGAAGTCGGATGCTCCATGGACAAACATAGACTTGCGCTTGACTCGGAAGCGCAGTCGCAGGGCTGGCGCGCTCTGGAGATCTCGTACAAGACGGTACTTGGTCATGTGGCTGTGAATGTGCGGTCGGAAAGACGGCATTAACGCGCAGGCAGCCATGGCTAGCACTGCCGCAAGTGAAAATAGAGAGAGACACCGCCGCGACGATGTCTTGGGCTGACAACCGTGCCGTTCATGGAGCGTCACCATCTTGTCTGTGCCTTGAGTGACCGCGGGCAGCCTAAGCGCGCAAGTAGGAGAATGACCGCGCGCATCGCAAAGAAGTTGTGAATCAATCGCTAAGCGCGTTTCAAATCCCCAATCGTTAGCTTCGGTGATCTTCGGATGGGCTTGTGACCGGTCCACGAAAACACGTGGAAGCGCGTCTAAAGCTTTGCGCCCCGCATTTACATGCCACTGCCAAGGGCGATTCGCCGCGCCGCGCAATGGTCTCGGGCGTTGCAGTCACTACCGCGCGAAGTCCACATTTCTTCACTGATGCTCCTACCACGTGGCGTCAACGTCGGAGCTACTACATCCTGCAGGCTGCAACGGCATCTCTACTCTAGCATTATACTTCACAGCAGGCACTCGAACCACTTGACGGGCTTCTTGGCGTTGTCGAAGAGCGCGTCGCCGTTACGAAAGGTCGTGTCCATGTGGTTGAGCCCCGTCGCGTAGTAATCGCTGTCGTACTTGCTGCCGAACTTGGACGAGTCGAGGCCAGCGGAGCAGCTCTGAAATTCCACGAGACCGTCGTTCTCGCTCGACTTGTGCGGAATCGCGAGCCCCGCGAGCCAGAACACAGGCTGCCAGACCGATAGCAGTCCCGCGTAGCTGTTGCTGCACATGGCGGCCGTCACGTGCTCCGCGTACACGCTCTGAGCCGCGGCGTACTGCGCGTTGAGCGAGGTCGAGCTGTACTCGCCGCCTTGGTATGCCAGGGACGCGATGGCGGGCTTTGCTGGGCACTGCCCCAAGAGATCGAGCACTGACGTGACAACTCCCGTGAGATCGCCAGCGCATCCGTCCTGGAGGTAATTGGAGCCCATGCTGCCCGAGAACGGTCCGCTGAGCGCGACCCAAGACGTGGATGCGTCCAGCGAGCACTTGCCAGACGCAACTGCGCCGGCAACCATGAGACCCCCCATCGAATGTGTTACGATGATCGTGTCCTTGATCGTGCCAGTCGAGCTGTCGCTTGTCGCGCTCACCTGCAAAGCCAAGTCGCACGTTTTGTCCTGCAGTGTCGAATTCGTCCATCCATAATCCCAGGTGTTGAGCACAGCGAAGTGGACGGACGAGCAGCACGGAGCGCTGTCTGCAATCTCTCCAAAGTACGAGGTGGGAGACGTGTCCTGAAGTCCGAGCTCCTCCGTAGACCCCATACCGTGGTAGAAGATGCATGGACGCTTCACTCCGCTACATGAGCAAGTAGACGACGCCATCGACACCTCCTTGACTTCTGTCGACAGCGCGCGGCGAACAAAGTCGCCAGTCGCATCAGCCAGCAAAGCCGATGTCGACGACGAGATTTCGACGGTGGTTCCCGCTGTTACTTGGTCACACGAAGCAGCCACGTCGTCTGACAGCGCGGGTGCTGTTAGAGTTACTGAAGCCGACGTGTAGTGCACCTCGATGTCCAAGTCGGCTCCGTAGATCTTGAACCCCGATGACTCGGTGCCCGACAGGTCCGAGCAGAGGATGAAGTCGTCATCCGAGAACGTCAGCTGGTACAAAGTCCCGTTGGCGCATTCCGCCGTGATGGTCGCGTCGCTGACGGTAACAGCGCTCGTCACGACGGTCGCGCTGTTGATGGACGCGATGATGTCGTCGATGGGTGGGACGTCACTCGATGGCAAGCACGACGCAGTTGTGTTGGAAGCAGTCGTCGTGACGGCGTATGCCGTCCCGTTGACCAGCGAGTACTCGTAGACCGCGTCGTTGTCAACAAATGTTGCAATGCCTTCGAACGAAGTGGCGCCGTTGCTCGTCGTGACGGGGTTCACCAGCACGTCAAACTCCGACAATCCGTGGACGTACATCGAGCTCCGCTTGATGAGAAAGTGCAGTCGAAGCGAGGAGAGCGCCTGCACTTCAGTGAGTAGTCGCCTTTTGGTCAGGTGTCCATGCACATGTTCGTGGAAGTCGCTAGCGTGGAGGATACAAAGCGTGGCGGCGACGGAGAGCACGATGGTGGTGAGTCCGAGAATAGATCGTCGACCCAATGAGCCGCGCCGGTGCTTGATAGTACTTGCGACTTCACCATGTTCGAGGCTCGCAACATCGTGTTTCAGGAGCATGACACTCCGAGGCAATGGCTTCGAGATGGCTGCCGACGCCAGTGTGCGTGCTAGGCGGGAAGTCCAAGAGTGAGCAGTGGTGAGGGCGGGTGTCGCCGGTGCCAGTAGGAATGCGGCGGCCACGCGATGCCAGAAGACCTCGGCGTAGCTCCTCAGCACAGAGGGTCGAGGTGTCAAGACTAGCCGCAATCCTAGCTTAGATCGTCACGACATCTGCCGCAAATCCTCTTGACTGGAGCCAAACGCTGCAAGCTCGTTGCGGTTCGCGACATCGTGGTGACATGGGGAGGGAGAGGCTCGGCGAGCACCGGGCAATTTCTACGCTCAAAAGTGGAGATCGGCGCAATGTGGTTGCAGTTCCACGCTCTGGCGGTGTAGTGCACCATCCCCTCCGCCAGCTCTCCTCCGAATCAAGTGGAGTGAGCGGGCGTCGGCAACAAGCGCTAGGCGGATGGCCCGGCTCCTGCCAACACTGTCGCGGCGGCAAATTCTGCCACGAAGTCCTCGGACTAAACATGGAGGAGGGGCAGCGATTCTGGGGCCGACCTGACTTCGTCGACGCGGCTCGCACTCGCATAAATGCAGGCTGCGGTGATTGCTCACGTTTGCAGCCGAGTCTGCCCCTTCCTCGGCGTGAGCTGTTGGCGCTCTTGCCGCTCATTAGCGGCGCGTCCGGGCGGTCAATTCACACTGGAGCCAAGCATCCGGTGACGAGGAGGCTGCGGGTTCTCTTGAGCCCATGACGTAACCTGCAACCAATCGAAACGAGCTTAGACCTATCGACTGGACTTGACGGCGCGCCGGACGGCCGGCGACTTTGCTCGACAGTTGCTCGCCAAGAGAAGGGCGGCGCCGTGCATGGAGGCGCCAAGGAGCCGCGCTGACCAACTCCTCGCCTCGCGCATCCTCTTGCTCGCCGTTTTTCAACTTGAAGCTTCCCGATACAGTGGAGCCGTCAAAATTGCTGCACCGAAACGAAACGGCCGCTGGCGCTGCACAGCTGGAGGGCTGGAGAACTGGAGAACTGGAGAACTGGAGAGCTGGAGCGCCGCCGAGCCTCCGGGGTGCGGATGCCAACGAATCTGAGCGTGGGATCGCCTACCTGCTTGCTCAGCTTGAAGGTGAAGAGTCAAGTGTGTTTGCACAGCCAGCGCTCCGACTGGAGGTTCAACATGCTGGTCGTCAACATGCATCCGAGACCGTCGCACAAAGGCTGGTTATGGACGCCTACTCGTCGTGGCGTGCGCAGCTATGGGGAAGCTGTTGGCTGCATTGTGTGCGCTGTAACGAGGGGCAATCACCCAAGGAGCGCGGCGCGCAAGCGCCAAGGCGGGAGCCGACTTGCCAGCGTCTGCACTCCGCAAGAGATGGGTGCTCTGGTACACGCCTGCCATGCTGCTGCTTCTGATTTCAGCAGAGCTACTGATGACTTGATCGGTGTGCTCGCGTTCTCAGCATGTGCGCGCGCTGCACGGCACCGCCTGCTGTAGTGCACGGGGGCTTGTCGCCTCCGGCTCGACGCTGGTTCGAGCATTGCTGTAGATCCCACGCATTGGCTGAGACCAAGAGCATTCCCGTGCTGGTGGTGGCAACGCCTAGCGCCTAGCTCATCCTTCGCTTGACAACTGGCTCAGCTGCGCTAGCATGGCGTCAACTCCATGCTCCAAACCTGGAACGAGGCTTCACACTGGAGGAGAGCACCATCAGCGGCGGTCGAGTGGCGTGTACGGCCCGTGAGCTACAATTTACTGGCAGCCGGTCCGACCCTTGACTCCTCCTCCTCCAATCGAAGCGCTCGCGTCGGGGAGCTGATGGATGGAGCCTGCTGTCCGCTCCGCCCGCAGCGAAAATCAAGTTGCAGGGGTGACGCCGCCTACGTGCTCGCTCGTTCTCGCGCTCGCAGTAGACACAGCGCAGTGGTTGATGCGGCAGTGTTTAGTCAAAGCTGAGCAGGCGGCAATCCATCGGATTTGCTTCCTCGCCACCACAGCTGGGCACAGCGATGCCTAATTCTTGAGGGGTGAGAACACATGGGCTATGGACCTCCAGACGCGGGAAGATCGTCGGCTGGTGGACGTCTGCATGGGCACGAGCGGTCACTTGGACGTCGCATGCATGGCACCGGACGTGGCCCTCGTTCCCGCAGTGTGCCAAATAGCGAAGCAATTACAGCGCAACGAGCAGCAGCGTCGTAATATCCACCCCTGAACGACCAAGGCGCGCCAATTCCGTCGCTGTGCGCTTCGGAGGGGACGCAGTGCAGCGAGCCATCGATGGCATCACCCCAAGCTGTGGACCGGAGAGCAGAACATCAATTCAGAGCGCGCACACCACACCGCTGTGTACTTCAAGACCGAGTCGATGTGCCAGCTCCCCATACTTCAAGCTGTCAGCCATAGTTTCCATCAGCCTCGTGCTTTCTCCATTCTCTGCGCGTCTTCTTTCTCCTCGACTCGCTCCGACTCAGATCACGCTTGTCTGCATAGATCTTCCTATTGCTGTCAACTTCAACGCGCTTGTGCCCCTCACTGTCCGAAATAGGACGCGAGGCTGGGCTGACACATCCGCCGAAACTCGTTGGCTCACTGCAACTTTGGTCCAAGCCATCCTTGGGTGTGCAAAGCCGCTCGTCGGGGACACTCCCCATTCAGTCGATGGCTTTGCAGCGCGACAGCGTAGAAAATATGCGCCGTTGGACATATGCAGCGCAGCCGCCAGGACGCCACTCTCGATCGGCTCTCAATTCATCCTGTGAGGCCAATAGATTCTCCTTGCCAAACCATGGTGGAGCAACCTGATGCTGCTGCACCTCCCCTCACCTGGCAGAAGGGCATCGGACCGCAGTACATTGACTGGATGGAATCACCTTCGCTCTCGGTCAGTTGGGGTCTTGCTGTCGATCAATTCACTGCATCGAGAGCCGCCGCGTTCTCACCTTGCTGGCCGACTCACTTTCCAATCTGCCAGTCCGGTGCCAAGTTCACTCCCAGCCTCGCTTCCGAAGCATACCAACTGGCACCATGGCTCGCGCTCCCACTCAAGTCTCCAACCTCTCACTGCTCAAGACGGCGCTGCTGCTGCTGCTAGCTCTTCTGGCTCTGGTGGCTGGCAGTGCCAATGCTGCCGGTCTGAGGGGTGAGAGTGACCGTCGTCTCACCGGAACCAGTCTCGCCGACGCGCAGCCACTCCGCCTACACTTCACGGCCAAGCGGCCTTCCATGGCAGTATTCGGCCAGACCGAGTTCGATGTGTTCGCGAATCCGATCGTGTCATCAGACAACACGAGCGTGTCGTTCAGCGGCTTCTCCTCCTTTCTCGTCGGCACCACGTTCTACAAGTTCCTGCTCGTGGACGGCGTCGCGTACTACGTCGAGCAAGTGTTCGGTGATGACGGAAGCTCGACCGAAACCGCGCAGTGCCTCGACTCCAGTGCTTTGCCACCGCTCAACTCGATCATCAGCGTGCTGGATGCCGTCGTCCCAATCTCAGGCGCTATTCTCTCCGACGATGGTTCGAGCGTTAACTGCACAGCCGGCGACCTGTTCAAGACTACGTTCGCCGGCACGCAATTCGTTCTATGCGCTGCTGGAAGTGACGGCTTCACGCTGTATGGCAGCGATCTCGATATCTCGATCAGCTACCTGGCCAACCCAGTGTCGGTGGCGGCACCGACGATGGACGCAACTGCCGCGCTCACGTGCGAGACTACTATCACCGCGAAGACTGTGACGTCCGAGACGACTATTGCACTGCTTACGGGGACCACGATCTCAAGCAGCACGCGGCGCGCACTCAAGGCGGAGGCAGACGCGACCATTGCTGCCTCCAGCTGCTCGTGCAAAAGCACTGCGCGACCTTGCATCTTCTTCCATGGCCTCGGCAGCGAGTCCGAGACGGGCTTGCAGTCGACATCCGACTACTTCGGTGACATCTCAGACAGCGCGCCGTGCTGCTCGTCCATCAAGTACGCGGTGCTCAACACGGTTGACTACGCGTGGACGAGTACAACGCTGCAGCAGAAGGTGTGCAACTACGCCATCTCTATGAGCAGTTCGAGCAGCGCGTCGACCAAGACGATCGCCAACACCATCATTGTGACGCACTCGATGGGTGGACTCATGATGGGTGGCGCTATCGCCAACGGTCTCTGCAGTCTTGCCTCTACGAGCACGTGGGTCAGTCTGAGCGCGCCGATGACTGGCAGCATGGGCTCGGACTATCTGCAGAGCGCGTGTGATGGTACATCCAACGGCTTCGTCTCTGCTGTTGCCAACCTGATCGGCGAATGTCCTGCAAACACAGCCACCGTGGCGCTTGCGTACCAGGGCGAGTCATACAGCACGTCCACGCTCAATGCGGCATATACGGCGGCGCAGACGGCTTTCCAGACGTATGTATCGGCCGCCATGTGCAGCAACGACTACTCGGGGCTACTGTCCCTCGACCAGGTCACGTACAAGCTTGCCGGGGCTGTCATTCCCCACAAGTCGAGCGAGAACGATGGTATCGTTGAGTACAAGAGTTGCGCCGGCGGGCTCTCGACGTCCAAGTTTGGCAACACGTACAGCAGCGCGTTCTACGTCACAGGACTGAACCACGCGGACACAGCTTTCCTTCATGGCGACGCACTCATCAAGACGTCGCAGATGCCAGTCAAGTGGTTCGAGTGCCTACTCTAGGAATTCGATGCGTGAGTTGGGGTTTAGCCAGTTTGTCAGCGATCACCCTTTGTCGGTGATCCCTTGTCACTATCATCTAGCGATCTAATGACCCATAAGAAATGGATCCGCTGATCTCTCTCCTTGTCGCTTGACGGGTCACCCACGCAATTGGCGCGAATCACAGTTGGCTGTAGATTTCCAACCTGAGGCTTTGTCTCTTTCCGCTTCGATGTGTCCAAGCTCGGCACCATGTCTAGTGCGTGGCGGGAACCGACCGTTTCGTTTACAATCATTTCTGGCAACTTCAACCACGCAAATTGAATACTTTGTCCGTGGAAACCACTAGGCCAAAGACGCGACAAGAGCGTTCGACTGACGCTGGAGTCGCATTGCCTTGATTGAGAGGTCAGCGCGATCTCCATGCGCATGCAAGGCAGGCACCATGGGTGGACGTGGGGCGGCCGATCGATCGGAGCAAAAGGGAAAACACTGTCTGCAGCACCGGTGCCGAGATCTGTTGTGGATGCCAAAGCGTACTGTCAGTCATCTCTATACTAGTGGCATCAAAGTTTATACTAAATAGAGAGCCCGCACGGTACACCTATCTGTCTTCTTGCCCCCCACCCAAGTCAACCCACGCGGCGTCGCCATCGTGTTCTCGAGGCCAAATCTATCGGAGGCGCGCGGGGTGGCGACCATGGCGGACGTGGCGCTCGTGCCGCTCTGCACATGCGCGACGGTTGCGGGTGGCACGCCGGAGCTGCGGCTGCGCGACGCAGGCATCGACCTGCTGGAGGGGCCCAAGTTCTCGGCGCGTAAGCTGGCGCTGGTTGGCGTGCTGCAACTGCAGGAGCACGCCGACGCGCCGTCCTTTTCGGGCGAGCGCGGGCTGTACGTCACGCACAGTGCCGTGGGCGTAGCGGACGCGGACGCAGCGGCGCTACTGTGCGTGTTGCGCGGCGTGGACCTTCGGGACGAGCCGTTCTGGGGCTCGCTGCTGCTGCTACTGAGCTCGCACGTGTTCCTCGCGGCCAAGGGACCGGTGACGGCCGCAGGCGTCGCCGAGCTGGCGTTCCTGCCCGAGTTCGCGCAGATCCGGGTACTCGGCGAGACCGCGGACGCGGACGGCAACGCGCGGCTGCTGCAGGCGTTCATGCCCAGGCTCACGTGGGCCGCGGTGGACCTCAAGGTGAAGGAGATGGAGGGGTGTGAGTCGCCAGTCAAGTACCTGGAGCAGCGGCTCGCAGCGCTCGCATCGAGCATCAGCAGCGCGAGCGAGGATGTAGCGGCGCAGCGGCACGCACTGTTGCTGACGTCGCTGGCCACGGCGCGGGACTGCATCGTGATCAAGGCGAACTCGATGGCCACGCCGCCGGGCTTTGACACTCCGCAGGCGTTCACATCGAGCAAGATTGTGGCGCATGCGACCGACGGCGGCGCGGGGCTGCAGCCCAAGCCCTTCTTCGGCCGCTTTCTGGACGGCAGCCAGTTGCTGCATCTCGCGCGGTCGCTAGCGCTCGCAGTGAGCGGGCCGCGCAACTCGACACTCGTGCTCAAGCGGCTTGTGACGAACGTGCTCGCAAATTACTGGAAGCTGCTCGTGGCTTCGGCGCTGGAGAAGTACACGGACGAGATGCACGCACGGCTCGTTGTCTACGAGCGCGTCCCCATCACGGGCGAGTACCTGATCGACGTGACGGAGCGCAAGCTGAGCAAGGTCAAGGCGGCTGACAATCAGGCCGCGGGCAGCGTCGTCAACGCGGGACAGGGCAACTTCTCCGTCTTCGACGAGTTCGGCAACCTCAAGCGCCAGCCAGCGCAAGATCCCTCGGGCTCATCCTCGCCATCGTCGGCGCCAACACCAGCGCTCAACACGGGCATCTTCAGTTTCATCAAGAACCGCGCAGGCCGCGCGTTCACGAAGCAGTTCTCACTGTTCCCACCTACACCGCCGAGTCGGAAGGCGAACGCTGCGGCACCGACGGGGCTTGGACTCATTGCCGAAGACGAGGCCAGCGAGGATGTCGTCGCTTCGGACCGCAAAGCTTCGATTCCTGCCGAGTCGCCTGACACTGTGCTGGCCAAGTGCACAGCCAGGATCAAGAGCTACTCAGTGCCGCTCGAGTACGTAAACACCCCGAGCGAGGCGATGCCGGTGGACTCGTCAACGATGGAGCAGATCCATGGCGGCGCCGTCGCGAAGGCCATGGAGCTGCTGGCGCCGTTCCTGTCCGACTTGCGGTGTCCCTCGACGCTTGTGACCTACTCGGAGCTCTCGTGCCCTTTGAACCTCGCGCGCGGCAAGAAGAAGCTGCTCGCGCGCATCGGCAAAGTCCGCGCGCGGTTCGAGCGAGCAAACGAGGTAGGTTCGACGATTTTCTGCGCCGAGCTGCTTCGGTACCTACACTCGGTCGTGATCCGCAAGAGCGAGACAGACAACGAAGCCGCCCAGAAGCGGCAGCAGCGGATGGCGAAAGGTGGCGGCGGAGCGAACTCGGCTCCCATGAACAAGCTGCCGCTGGAGCTGCTCACATACAAGGCCAACCTGGAAGCGATGGTGTCGCAGTACAACTTCATCGCCCGCGGGCCGTGCGCAACGGCGGTCTTGATCGGTTTCTTCCAAGGTCCTGTACGCCACCGCCTGGGTGTCCTCACGCGTCATGAGTACGACCGATTCGCCCACGCATGCGACGAGCGACTCGAGTCGGTCACGGCCCTCGAGGACTCGCTGCAGGACAAGCAGCGGCAGGTGGCGCAGATCACGAATACGACGACGGAATGGAACCGGCAGGAGGCCGAGGCGATCGCGGACGTCGAGCGCGCGCACGGCGACAAGGTGGCCGATCTCCGTGCGGAGATCCAGCGCGCGTCCGAGCGGGTGGAGCGCGCGCTCGCGGAGCAGCAGACGCTGTATCAGAGCACGATGCACGCCACTCGGCGCACGATCAACACGATCGACAAAGTGGCGGAGAAGAGTCGCGTGGTCTCGGGCTACCTCGAACGGTACGAGAAAGGTCACATGTTCTCCAAGAGCTGGCGCCAGTACTTCTACGTGCTGGACCACGCGACGCTCACGTGCTACCGATCCAAGAGTGTCTACGAGGAGCGCGGGGCACCGTGCGAGACCCCGATCGTGCTCTCGGGCTACCGCGTCGAGCGAAGCCGCACGGACGACCTCAAGATCAAGCTGCTGACCCCTGAGGCCGGTCGCACCGGCATGCTGCGCTTCCGAGCGCCGGCGAGCGTCGGTCGTGAGACGTGGGTGAAGCGTTTCGTTGACGCGACGCAGTTGTCGGCGTCCCCCTCGCGGTGACCACAGCCGGCGGACCGAGCAATCGAGTGATCGCGTGATTGAGCGACGGAGCGACGGAGCGACGGAGCGACGGAGTGGCCGAGTGACCCCGGTGAATACACGTTGGCGGAAGGTACGAACGCCTGGAAGAATTGTCTTTGGTTGCGCTTAATGTCTTCTGGAGTCTACCGACGCACTCACGAGCGCGTCGCCGGCCGCCAGCCCAGCGGCTTCCCGAGCGACGCCAACAGCGCGTCATCATCATGCTGGCTTGCTTGATGCCCGAGCAGTGGCGGCAATTCGGCTCCTTGAGCCTCGTCGCCCTCGGTCGGCCGCCGCTCGCTTGCAAATGACAGACGTGCGTTGGTCGGTCCGTCGACGAGGAACTCGTGCGCGAGCGCCTGCCAGTTCGTTAGTCCGTCGTCATTCATCCGTTTGGTAGCCAGCCGATCTCAAGCGCCGATGCGCATAGAGGATGCATTCACTTGCCTCTCGCGCGGTCGGCCGGCGGCGAGGATCGAGCGCGAGTAGCTTGTCGAGCAGGTCGACGGCGGCCGCCGGCGCGTCGTGGAGGATGTGCGCGAGGCGCAACGGCGCGTAGTCTGGGAAGCTCACCTTGGCGTAGTCTGGCAGCGCGGCCACCTCCTGCAGCAGCAGCCGCCGCAGCGCCGGTCACCCAGCCGATCACCATCGAGCGAGCGTCAGAGTCTGAGTTGATATGGCGCGCGTTTGTTCTCGCGGACTGCGCGAACCGGACCGGCCAGGCGCGCGCAGGATGGCCGCGCACTTGGAGCACTCGGTGGAGCTGGTCGAGGTCGTTGGCGCCTGGGAAGAGCGGAACGGCCGCCAGCAGCTCGGCCAGGATGGCACCCGCGGCCCACATGTCGACTGCCGCGCCATAATGCCGGCCGCCGAACAGCAGCTCTGGCGCGCGGTACCAGCGCGTCGCCACCTGGTGCGACATGGTGGCGGCGGCGTCCACCGGCAACGCCGTCGCGAGCCCAAAGTCACTCAGCTTGAGCTCTCCGCGCGCTGTCACGAGTACGTTGGCGGGCTTGAGATCCTGCAACCAACGCGCATCAGTCAGTCGTTCTTGATCTCGATCTCTATCCGCTGGTTGGTCTATCGGCTGATCTCCTGCAGCAGTGGGCGAAGACGAAGTAGTAGAAGGAAGCAAAGCGCACACGGTGGACGACGCCGCGCTCGTGACAGTGGGCGAGCGCGAGCAGTAGCATGCGCAGCAGGCCGCGGACGTCCGGCAATCCCAGCGGCTCTCTGCGGCGGCGCAGCAGTTGCAGCAGGTCGGCGGGCACGAACTCGAGCACGAGCGAGACACCCGCGCCGTCGGGTACCACGTCCAGGAGCTCCACGACCTGCCAGGCGAATGCACGCCGCTGGTTTGAGCCGGCAGAATGAGGGAGCGCGGCGAGGAGAGCGGGAGGCCGGCGGACGAGAGCGGAGAGGCGCACGTTGGGGTGGCGGACTTGGCGCAGCGCTTCGAGCTCGCAGAAGAGCGCGGCTGGCAGCAGCTGCCGCGCGTCGCCGGCCGGCGCCACGCGCAGGCGCTTGGCAGCCGCGATTCGCCCGGAGCAGCGTTCGCGCACGCGGAAGACCTCGCCGAAGGCGCCGCGGCCGATCCGCCCGAGCACCTCGTAGCGGTCGCTGAGTGGCATGGACGAGTCCAGCGGTCGCCAATTTGGCAGTGCGTTTGGCGGCCCGTCACTTGCGGGCGACGGATCGACGCATCGACAGATCGACGCATCGACAGATCGCGGCCGTTGATAACTCGAGCGGAGCAAACGCGAGGCAGGCGAGGCAAAGCAAGCAGACTCTCGTGTTGATCGATCGAGAGATAGCAGCGAAAGCAACGGAATGCAGCGGCACGCGCCGAGGAGGCCGTGCCGAGAGCGAAGCGAGCAACCGCCAGCCTAGGGAGCGAGTGCGGGGCTGCTGCCCTAGTGGTTGTTCTTCCACACGAGATATCGCGTGTCGCCGAGCTTGCGCGGGCTCAGCTTGTGCTTGGCGAAGAAAAGGATCGCCAGCACCATGCAGAGCGCGCCAACGACGATATAGGCGATGCCCAGGAATGGGTTGCGTCCGCCGAACCACGACGTCGTCGAGATCACGAGCGACTTCTTGCCGTCGAACGTGTTCACCACAAAGTCTGTCGCCGTCAGCAGCAGCAGCAGCAACAGAGTCAGCAAGGAAGGAGATCGCGGAGCGCGGCGGCAGTGCCAACGTACTGCTCGAGACGAGGAATTGGAGCTTGGTCCCAGCCACGAGATCTGTGTCGATGCGACCGTAGAGCTTGCGGAAGCTCGGGAGCCCGGCCGTGCGCATCCATACGATGAAGTGCTCGTCCTGCACGCCGAACGCGGGCGTGGGCGACGTCCAAGCCGTCACGTTCGCGATCGCGGGCTGGTTCTCGTACATGGGGATCACGAAGCGGTAGCGCGGGTTCTGCCACAGGTACATGTCCGTGCTGACGCGATCGGCCGCATCGATGTTCTTGAACTTGGTCTCAATGTCCGACTTCCACGCGATGTTCGTCTGGTCCAGCAGGTCCACCACCTTTGTGTCCGTGTCGCCGTACTTGTCGTTCTGGTAGTACGTGACACCGTCAGTGTCCGTGAGGCTGTTCACCCAGAAGATGTCTGCACGTATCCCCCATGCGGAGGCAGTACTCGTTAGTGCTGCAAACACATGCATCTGCCAGCGGGTTCCAGCTGCAAGCGTACCGTTGAAGAGGCTGTTGGCGATGAGCCCGCACGGGTTGAGGTTGTACTCGACCGACGTGTCGTTGCTGATCGGATCGTCGGCCGTCGAATTCCACTTGGTCGTGTTCGTGATGACCGTGAGCGGCGAGCAGTCGCTCGTGCTGGCAGATGCGTCACCGCGGAGCTGCGCGTCGCTGCGAGAGGCCACGTAGCGACGATGGTTCTGGTAGAAATTGTCGAGCTGGTAGTAGACGTACACAGGCGCGGACATGTCCTTCTCGATCTCAAACGAGATGAGGCAGCCACGCGTGCTCACGTTGAACTGGTCGCCGTCCTCCTCTTCCTTCAGGAAACACCCGCTGCCGAGCTGCTCCACGTTTGACGCCGACGTGTTCGTGTTCTCTCCATCATACTGCACCGAGTACTCTACCACCTGCACCATCGAGAGCAGCGCGCGGTTGTCAGTCGCCATAGGAAGGCTATAGGCAGGAAGGGGCGTGGCCAGCGGCCTCGTACGTCCTCCGACGCCGTGTGCAGGACGATGCCGATCGGGATGAAGATGAGGCCGACGACTGCGAATGTGCCAATGACCCAGTTGGGCGTCAGGATGGGCTGCCACGCCTTGAGCTTTTGCTGCTTGAACGGCGTGTCTGGCGCCACACACAAGTGCTGTCAGCCGGCGCACTCTGTCCCAGGCGCTCCGCGCGGCGCACTCACCCTCGGGCTTCCTCGACTTCTCCTCCATGGCGGCAAGCGTCCAAGTAGCTCCTGCGACTGGTCAGCGCCTGCGCGTCCTTCCTGGGGGCCGCCGCTCTGTTCGTTCAGCAGCGGTGCCGCGGTCCGAGAGACGGCCACGGGGGGCGGCTTCGGCTTCGGCTTCGGCTTCGCCTTCGGCTTCTTCGCGCCGGTCGGTCGCTCCGTCGGTCGTTTCGCTCGCGGCGGCGCTGTTGGGCGTTTGTGCTCGCTCCTGCTGCTGCGGTTTGCTGCCTTCGCGCGGTCGCCGCGCTAATTCTGTCGCGGCCGCCGCAATCAGTGAGCAGCAACTGACTACTGCGGTCGCTGGTGATTGGGTAAAAGCTCCACATAACCGACGCTGATTCGTCGAAAACCCGGATTTATCTATTTAGGGTTGCTATAGGTTCTCAAGCAGCGGCGGCATCTCTCCCTGCATCCTGAGAAAGTATAGTGAAATCAAAACGATCCCAAACCGGATTTTTGGTGGCATCCAGGGCTAGGGTGGAGGATCCTGCAAGCAGCATACATTCGATCTTGCGGAGTGTACACGCATGCATTCGGTCACAAGAATGCTGCTGATCGCGGGATGTCCAGAAGTGGGACCGACCATTTTGGCCCCGCGCGATTCCAACGCAACCAACCTGCGGTGGTGGCCATGAGCAGCCGGGACCAGCGCTACGGACCGTCCGGCGGAGGCGACGCCGACCGCAGCCGCGACCGCGACCGCGACCGCGGAGGCAGCCGCGGGGACTCGTACCGACGCGAGGACCGCGAGCGACCGCGTGATCGGTCGCGAGACCGCGGCGACCGCCAGGGAGACAGGTACGGGTCGCGCGGCGGCGGCGACCGCGACGCCCCGCCTCCAGGAGCGGATGGCGGCGACTCGGGCTCGCAGCCCACGGCGAGCGGATCGTGGGACCCGAAGAAGGAGGCGGAGAACGACCCGACTTGGGCCCGCATCTACATCTCGAACTTGCCGGACGACGTGACGAGCGACGAGCTGCAGGAGATGTTTGGCGCGCTAGGCGTCGTGGCCCGCGAAAAGCAGAAGCGTGGATACAAGGACCAGTGGCCGTTCAAGATCAAGGTGTATGCGGACGACAACGGCAAGCCCAAGGGCGACGCCGTGCTCACCTATGAGGATTCGAACGCCGCGCGGACAGCCCCCTCCTTCTTCGACGGTGCGTCTCCTCCTCTCTCCCCCCGTACGTTGTGGCTGCTGTGAAGTACTCACTGCGGCGACTACCAACAGGGCAAGATATGCGCGGTAAGAAGATCAAAGTGGAGCTCGCGGGCAAGCCAGAGCCTCCTGTCGGCGGATGGACAGGCGGCGGCGGCGGCGGCTACAGCGGCGGTCGAGGAGGCGGGCGGCGGGGTGGTGGCGGCGGCGGTAGTCGCTACGGCGACCGCTACGGCGGGGGAGGTGACCGCTACGGCGGCGGCGGAGGCGATCGCTATGGAGGTGGCGGTGGCGACCGCTACGGCGGCGGGGGAGGCGGCGGCCACTACGGCGGTGGCGGTGGCGGCGACCGCGACTTTCGAGACCGGTCCGACCGCCGCCACCGGCCGTATTAGTTAGCGATGACTGTCGCGCGCGAGCGTCTGCGCGGCCTGAGCGCGCCTCTGACGGCAGACGCGCGCGCGCAGACGCTGGCTTAGCGGCGCGAGCGCGAGGAAACTGGCCGGCCGCCGACCAGCAGTTCCCATCGAGCGGGGCGTAACGAGGGCAGACGCCGCGCATGTGCGTGCAGAGACCGCCGTTGCGCTGTCTCGGTCGTGGTATCCTGAACGCGACCGCTTACCACCGCGCGCACCGCACCCTCGCGGCTTCCTAATCTGATGCGATCCTCGCGGTTCCGAAGTGGAAAACCTCAAATCAGTCTAGAAAAACCTTGCTCACTCTGGTACCGTAGCCATCGCTGATACATTCATTCATTCACAGGAAGCGCTCTGCCAAGAGAAGGAGCCTCGAGTGCAAGGCGACTCCGAGTCCGGGACTCGTCACGGACGGATCGCTCCCGCCCGTCGCGGCAGTTCTCAATCACTCGCGCGGTTCGCTCGCCCCCGCCTTCGCCGCGGCCCGTCGACTCGCGGGCGGCCGCGACTCGGCCCAGCCTAGCCGACCATGGGCCTGTTCAACGTAGTGGCGCTGGCCGCCGAGACGGCCGTGCTTGCTTGGTACGCGGGCGTGCCGCTGTACTACCGGCAGTGGTCACTGCTGGAGGCAGACGTGCGCGCTGCGGTGCAGCTGAAGCAGTCGCTGGCGGCCATGGCGGTGCTCTCGCTCTTCCGCCTCTCATTCTTCACGTACATCCGCCAACGCAACAAGCGCGTGCCGTCCACGCGCTGCTTCGTCTTCTGCGTGTCGCTGGTCGAAGGCGCGGTCATGGCGCTCTCGTCGCTGCAGCCGCTCGTCTTCTGGCGTAACCCGCACGCATTTGCGCGCTTCCGAGCCGAGCCCTGGGGTGCCAGCTTCGTCTACGCGCTATGGGGGCTTGCCATGGCCAGCGCCGTGCTGCAGCTCTGGTACATCCTCCAGCTCAACAAGAGCCGCGGCCGCCTCGCGGACGACCGGCTCATCAGCGACGTGCTCAGCGAGCAGGACGCCAAGCGCGCGCGTTGGCGCACCAAGTGGGACTCGCTCGTCAAGCAGTTCCGGCGCAAGACCTCGGATCCGACCTTCGAAGCCATGGTGCGCCTCTACGCCCACCGAGAGAGTACGTTCCGCCGCGCGGAGGCAACGCACTTTTGTGCAGAGACTAACTGGCGGTGTGGACGACGGCGCGAAGCTGCCATCGACCGGCTGGCCACAGTCGCTGAGCGTCATCCGGACGAATTCGAGTTCTATCTGCCGCAGATGTGCAGCTTTCTGTTGCTCGGCGTGTTCGTGCAGTCCCAAGAGCTCTGCCGCCTGCTGCTCGACAAGTGCAGCGCGTGCGTCGGCTCCTCCCGCTCGGTTCATACCTATCGTAGCCGCTAACACTCTTTCTCTCTCGATCCATGTCTGTTTTTGCGTCAATACGCCGACAGGTCGCACGTATTCGCACACAAGATGCTGTGGTATCTGCAGTCGTACTGCTTGTGGAACCCATCATTTCGCACGGACGAGGCCACGCGCCAGGTGCAGGCACTCATCGAGGAGGTGTGCGACCGCGGCGCGTACCCGGCGCGGGCCATCGAGTGCCCGTCGCTGTCACCGCAACCTGCGGCGGCCGCGGGCGCCACCAACTCGGAGGACGACGCGGGTCACTACTCGGTACCACGGCGCGATTGGACCGCGCGGGTAGCTGCCTCGTCGACCGCGAACGAAGTCGACTGCCTCTTGCCCGCGTCGGCTAAGGACGATCACTATGCTACGTTCCACAAACAGGTCGCCGCCATCGACTACGCTGAGCGCGGGGTGGCGGCGGACCCGTTCGAGCTCGAGACGGCTTTTCTCGGCGCACTGGCCAACCTCTCGTCTAACCTGCGCGCTGTCTCGATCCCGCGCCGTAACGAAATGGTTCGCCTCCTCGTCGTGCCGATCACTTGGGCGACAGCCGCGCGTCATGTGTGCGGCAGTGCTGACCTCTCTCTATTGTGCTTGTGCGTGCCATGATGCAGCTGCAGAAGTGGTTGAAGGACCTGGAAGTGCAGTTCCTCCCGTCCAACTCGCTCTACTTGCCCGTGGGGAACCCCTTCCATCGGATCAAGAAGCTGCATATTTCGGAGAGCTTCACCTTCTCTACCAGGGTTCGTCTCCACCCCGCTGCGTTGAGCCCATCTGCGCGGTATTGGTGATGTTGTAGCCAGCATATTGACTTGAAGCTGCACCTCTGCCGTATCGTGGATTCAGGAGCGCGTGCCGTTCCTGCTGTGCGTTGAAATTGTCGACTACCCTCCGCCGGCAGGTGCAAGTGCGACGACGCACAAGCGTCGCAGTAGCAGTGTGGCGTACGCGCGTCGGTTCACGTTAACGATGTTCGACAAGCCCACGCTCAACGAGGCCGGCATTGTTCCGTCGGAACGCACGCCGCTCGTGTCCCCGGACGCGGCGACGCTCGGGTTCTGGAGTGAATCCAAGCCGCCAAGCAGCCCGACGCGTCTTCGCTCGCTGTCACAGCACATCTCGATGCCTCAGCCCGCCGATATCCTTCACGGTCTGATCGATACGCTCAAGCGGAAGGGTCCGGGAGCAGGAAAGCAGTCAAGTACTGGCAGTGTGCCGGATCCCAGTCGGGAGGCACTCCTCGCGCCTGGCAACGGCCTCAGCGTCGACGACTCGGCGATCCACCGGTATCCGTCGTGGGACGCCGAACGTAGCCAGTCGCACCCGATGATGAAATCGCCGGCCCTGGTCAAGGGTGCTGTCAGTGTTGACTCGGCAGCTGCACGTATCACAGCGCAGGTGCGCGAAGCTGCCGGCGAAGCTGTCGAGCTCTCGGCCGTCACGACTCTTGCGGCCAACGACGGCGCGCACTCCTCGAGTCGCGTGGGCGTGGACGACAGCGGCGCGTGGTCCCCGCGATCCGACACGATCCTATCGCCGCAGTCGGCCGGCTCGGCGTTCTCGCCGCCGTCACTCTCTCGCATCGACAGCACAGATCGATACATCCAGGATATTATCGATCGCGACTCGAAGTTGGATGACGAGGACGACACAAATGGCAACGGCTCCACGACGCTGCTATCGCTAGAGAGTCAGCGACGGCACAGCGACTTGCCGTGCGTCATTTTCAAGGAGAGGTGGGCCGAGAAGGAACACCGCGTGCAGGCGACGTCGCCTTTCGGCCACCTGACGGGCTGGCGCTTGCTACCGGTGATCGTGAAGAGTGATGACGACCTCCGGCAGGAGCAACTGGCGTCGCAGCTCATCAAGCAATTCGCCAATGTGTTCGAAGAGTTCCAAGTGCCCGTCTTCCTGCGCCCGTACGACGTGATTGCGATCACGTCGACATCCGGACTGGTCGAGGCGATCCCCGACACGATCTCGATTGACTCGCTCAAGCGCAACGACCGCGAGTTCACGAGCCTGCTCGACTTTTTCACGCGCCACTTTGGCGACCCGTCGACGTCGGCATTCAAGGAGGCACGCGCCAACTTTGTGCGGTCTATGGCGGCCTACTCGATTGTGTGCTACCTGCTACAGGTCAAGGACCGGCACAATGGCAACATCTTGCTGGACGCGGAGGGCCACATCATTCATATCGACTTCGGCTTCTTCCTGTCGAACAACCCGGGTAATATGGCGTTCGAGCAAGCGCCGTTCAAGCTCACACAAGACTTCGTGGACCTGATGGGTGGCCCGCGCTCAGCTGCGTTCCGCCGTTTCCGCTCTCTCTGCGTGCGGTCGTTCCTCGTGGCGCGCAAATATCGCCACCGGTTCATCCTACTGGTCGAGATGATGCTGCATGGCAACGAACACTTGCCGTGTTTCGCAGGGAACCCCAAGTTGGCTGTGGAGAAGCTCGCCGCGCGCTTCCAGCCGAACCTGGACATCAACTCATGCGAGGACTTTGTACACTCGCTCATCGACATGTCGCTCGACAACTGGCGCACGAATTGGTACGACCGCTACCAGCGCTGGATCGTCGGTGTGTTTTGAGAGAGGAGCGGCGCGTGCGTGCGTGTGCGAAGAGAGGCGGACGCGCGCTCGGCTGCGGGCAGCGTTAGTAGATCCCCTGGTTTTGTGAGCTTGCTGCAGTGCTGGTGGTCTCGCAGGGGCAGCCGAACACGTTGCTTGCGCTTGAATTCATTGGCAAGCGCTTGGATTCCTACTTCACCACTGTTGCTGGTCGTTGAGAAAGGAAGGGTCATGCCAACCTTCACTTTGGTGTGGCATTTCCAAAGAGACGACATCGAAGCAGTCAATTGACGCGAATGAAACGGAACGCGAGTGTGTCCGTCGTGACATCGACGCATCGCCAAGCCTCCTTTTTCAAGCAAACTCAATGAGTCAGCGCTTGAGTGAACGTTGTGCACTCATGCACAAACTAATTTGGCGAGGCGACAGCGACGTACGTGGCATTGGACTTGCTGATGGAGAAGAGCTCGCTATAGAGGCGATACGTGTGTGCGTGCGTATCAAGCTGAGTGCACGGTATTCAAGTCTGTGCAAGCAGCGCAGCGCTCCCGTCAGCTGCCCATACTGCCGAGGGTTCCATCACAGACGGCCTCGAAATGACGACCTCCATTTCGCGCACTTCTCGCGGATTCACAGCCCCAATTGGCGTGCGAGCGCCTGCCACGCCACCGCGCACAGTCTAGGCAATCGATGTTGCGAGCGCTGATTGGGCGAGTCCGTTCTTGCTAGTCCCGCCACAACGGCCACATCACGAACGCTCCGTCGTGGTCTTTGTGCAACCAGCGGCAGTTGCTGAGCAGACAACTGACATCGCTGGCATACACATCACTAACGATGGGTCGCGATCGTTGGTGGAGCGCCTCGGTGTTCAAACGGCTCTATTAGATCCGGCCGTGAACTCGGACTGTGCTGTCACACGATCCGCCAAGATGGGACGCCACGCAGTCGAAGCATCAAACGTCGCACCCCCGCGCTCAGAATGTCAGACAAGCAGCGGCGCAACCGATCGATGGATGCGCGCGCTTCTTCACTGGGAATTGGCTCGTGCGCCGGTCCCGCCTTCCCTTGTGTTTCTCTTGCGGTCGCTCCAACTCCATAGCCATCGAACTTTCGCTCACTTCAGTTTTGCCTCGATCTCCACATCTCGAGCGATCTCCCAGCGAGTTCTACGAGCCGACAGCTATCATTCCCCATGATCGTTGCGAACGCCTAATATGGAGGCCTCAAGATGCCGCTCGGAGCTGATGCTTGCCATACGTCAGCGGCGACTCGCACACGCAACCAAAAGATGTCAAGAGTGGTTACGCTTCCGCCAAGACCCCTGACACGATCGGCACTACGCACGCCGAGATCGAGGGCAGAGCGCTGCGTGAAGGCGGTCCGGTGAGCCTGCTGAACCAGAAAGCGGCTGGTGTTTTGGCTCCAATGAGAGTGCGGTATTTTGGAAAGTAGTTGCTATTTTGTCGAATGAGATTTTTGGATTTTGGGTTGAACTACCGGTTTGATTTGGGCTCGATTCCCCGAGCATTCGTAAAGCCCTTGCTGGTGTATGAAACCAAAGAATCTCAGGAAACATCATCAGAGACGCAGAAAATATTATCCAAGATTTGGGCTCTATTCGTCCACTTGTTTGGGCTCCGCAAAGCACGCGACACGTGTTTTTCCACTCTGTTTCAACCATCATGCAGCATTTATCAGCTCACTGCTTAAACTTGGTTTCAGTAAATGACTAGATTTCCACCGCTTGCTTCGCGACCGCGCCTACCTACTGGCTACTACCTAGAATACGGGCTGGACCGTGTGAGCAGGTTCGAGCCGAAACTCCCGGACTCACGCTTTCTCGCTCTTTACCAACTTCTTCAACCGCGT
>JAADYC010000133.1:0-36518 GCA_023338135.1 Phytopythium kandeliae | reverse complement strand
CCTCCGCACGAGCGTCATCGCGTTCGGAGACGGCCTGCATGGCCGCCTCGGGCTCGGCCACGAGCTCGACAGCCTCGTCGGTGCTCTCGTCACGACCTGCGTGCCGTTCCCCACGGCCGTCGGCGTTACACGCAGCAGAGAGAGCACTGGCGCCATGCCCACGGACATTGTCAGCGTCTGTGCGGGCTCGTCGCACAGCCTGGCTACGACTGCGTCTGGCCACGTGCTCTCGTGGGGGAACGGCGCCGACGGCCAGCTCGGCCACGGCGCGTTCGAGAGCGAGTGGCTGCCGAGACACGTCGCGTTCTTCGCGGACGCGAGCGCGCGCGCCGCGGCGGTCTGCTGCGGTGCGAGCCACTCGCTCGCGCTCTCGCGATCCGGAGCCGTGTACGCCTGGGGGCGAGGTTCGGAGGGCCAGCTCGGCCGCGCGATGGAGGCGGCCGCGACGCCGCTGCTCGTGGAGCTCCCTCCTCCAGAGGACGCCGCGCCGGCGCTGGCGCTGGCGCCGACCTCGTCCGCTCCGGACCACGTCGAGGTGAGGCGCGTCACCGCCAGAGGCAACGCGTGCCTGGTCTTGGACGCTCGCGACCGACTGCTGGCGTGGGGCGACAACTCGACCGGGAGCCTCGGGCTGGACGGTGGCGAGCCGCCGAGGTCGCCGCGCGGCAGGAGACCGAGCAGCAGCGTGTTTACGCCCAGACAGGTGCCGTACATGGAGCTGTGCGCGCTCGCGAGGCCGCACGGCCAGCCAGGACAGTCACGCGCTGCCTCGTTCCGCCGCCGGATCACGGCCGCGGCGCTCGCCATGTCTCGCGACCGCCTGGAGTTCGTGCACGCCAGCGACGCGTTCACCGTCTTGGTGTTCACGACCAAGCCCGCGCCGGCCGCGAGGCCCTCGGCCGCCGACGCGGCCACAGGGACGACGCGGCAGCTGCTGGGCCGACAGCCGACGGCCGCCACAGACCCGAACGGCGCGGTGCCGCCCCGGGTCGAGCGCTGGCGGTTCTCGCCGATGGACGCGCTGCCGCCCGAGGCCATCCCTTCGCGAGAGGAGACCTACTTCCGGCTCATGTCCTCGTACAAGGTGGTCATGCCTTCATCCAGCGCTCGGCGACGTCCAGTGAGCCTCGACGACGGCGACGGCGACTGGAGCGACGGCGACGGCGGCTACGAACAGAGAGGCGCCCCAAGCGCGCGCGCTGGCGCGTGGGAAGCGCGGGCGGCGAGCGATGCGCCGCGGCAGCAGCCCGCCGCGCCGACGCCCGCGCTGTCGCCGGCGGAGGTCAAGGGGATGGACGCGTGGCTCGAGAAGCGATCTCCGCCGCCCAGGACTCGCGCGAGCTCGTTCGGCACGGCCCCGCGCTTCCGCTCGGCGCCGATCAAGGCGAGCGAGGGTCGCGACGCGACCGACGCGGAAGCGGAAGCGGGAGAGGAGAGAGCGGGGAGGGCCGGCGCTAGTCGGTCGAGACCGGTGACGGCCCAAGGCGAGCCCGAGCGGCCCAAGAGCGTGTTCGGACGGACGCTGCGGGCCTCCTTCTCGGCCCGCAAGAGCATCGTGTCGGTCGCGCCAAGCCGACAGCCTCCGTTGCCGACAGCCAACGCCGCAGCTCGCCCGAGCGCCGATCCGGCGCCGATGCCAGGCTCTCGGCCGCGACCGCCCTCGCACGCTTACGCCGGAGTCGGCGGCAATGGCAGCGACGCGAGCCGCCGACCGCGCGTGTGCTTTGGCTCGTCGGTGGCCTCTCGCTTCGGACCGACGTCGGCGCCTCCGTCCGCGCAGCTCGGGCCGCTGCTCGGGCCGGACGCGCGATTGCCTTCAGCGCGGCAAAGCCCCCGGTTCGGCATTGGCGGCGGCGCCGAGCACTTCTCGCTCGTCATCGCCAGGCGATTGGCGCACGCGCGCGGCCCGACTCCCGGCCCAGGCACGTACGACCGGCACGGAGGGTAGCGCCGTCGGCGGCGGCGGAGACGCGAATGAGAGTGGACAGCCAGCGCGCAGTCAAGAGGCTCTAGCTGCTATCCATTGGCCACACTTGGACGACGACTGGCGAGGAGGACGCGGCGGTCGCTCACGTGGCCCGGCGGCGGCGGAGCTGCTGCGTCTTGTACCGCGTGAAGGCCGTCTTGTCGCGGTAGAGGAAGGGCGTGGCTTGCTGCCGCAGCGCGAGCGCCGTGGCGCGCATCACGCGCTGCGCCGCGTCTAGCGGCTCCTCACCCGCCTGCATCTCGGTGCGGGGCAGACACTTGATGGTGTAGACGTGCCACGGCACGAAGAAGTACCAGCCGACGTTGGCGGCGAACGTGCTCGTCTCGTCGTTGATGTTGATTGGCTGTACGCAGCAAGGCACGAGCATCGCGAGGCGGCGACCGTCGCCGGTTGGTTAGTATCCGAGAACTACGAGGACTACGAGGACTGCGAGGACAGGTGAGTCGCCAGTCCTCATCCATCGATACACGCGACTCACAAAGGGTCCGTCGGTCGCCTGGATCGCGAGCGGCTGGATGGACTTGCCGAGTGAAAAGAGGAATTTGTGGTACTGGAGCAGTCCCTTGCGGCCGTTGGTAAGCCCGCCCTGTCGTCACGAGAGCGAGAAAGCATCGAGCAGAGTGGGTCAGTCCGCTGCGGAACGATGGCGCGCGCGCGGACAGCTGGCGGCCGTGCCTCGGGGAACGCCATGAGCGGCTTGTCGCCCTTGTCCAGCTTGTTCATGATGATCTCGCGGACGCGGTCGCGGCCTTCGGCGCCGCCCTGGTTGCGCGACGCGTACGGCACGAAGACGAGGCCGCTCTTGCCGCGCAGCAGGCGGAAGAAGAGCATCTTCTCGTAGAAGTCGTAGCCCAGCACGTAGCCGGCGCCGAGTCCGCGTAGCAGCGCGAGCGCGTCGAACTCGCTGATGTGGTTGGCCACGACGATGTCGGCCGCGCGGCCGTCGCCGCCCTGCAGCAGGTGCGCGTCCTCCACGCGCACGACCGTGCCCGTGATGACTGCGAGCAGCGCGTGGACGCCGAGGCGGTCCATCTGCGCCTCCGAGAGCACGGCCGGCAGCGTGAGCGCGACAAGGAAGACGAGCGCTCCGCGCAGCAGCAGCAGCAGCAGCCCGAACGGCGCGTACAGCGCGAGCAGCGCGTGGCCTACGCTGACGGGCGACTTGACGCGCTCGAACTGGAACATGGTCGCGAACGGCTCCAACTGCCGCTGGGTCTGCGCGTCGAGTGTCGTCGCCGCCGCCGGCCGCGCGCCGCCCGCCGTGAGTACGTCCAGCGCGCGCCGCACGTCCGCGCACGCGGCCGAGCCCGAGTCCATGGACAGGTCGTAGAACGGCTCCGCGGGCGACACGCTCGTCGCCATGGCGCTCGGCTTGCCCGTCGCGCGCTCTCAGGCTCTGTCCGGTTCTGGAGTGCCGATCGGCGAACGGAGTCGGTCCGCTAGTCGCCGGCCAGCGAGCTGAGAAGGCGGCCGAGAAGGCGGCCGAGAAGGTGGCGGCCCGGTTCTGCCATGCTCATTAGCTCTTCTCCCTTTTGCAAGTCAAGGCAGTTTCTCCCGCGCAATTCAATTTTGGAACGTGACACGCTTGGCGCCAAATTTAGAATGGCTACAGCGTAACTCCGGCGATGGTTATGATGTAACCCTAGGCGTACCCACGTACCTCTCCTTCCCTCGACGCTGCAGCAAGCGCGCCGAGCGAGCGGGCGAGAGAGACGCATGATCATCCGAGCAGTCAGCGACAGCGACAGCGACGGCGACGGCGACGGCGAGCGTGCGCGCGTGTTCGGCGGCCGCTCGCACCCGACGTTCCCGAGCACGCAGGCCGGCGCGGGGGCTGGCGCGCGCCGCGTGTGGATCGCGGTGTGCGGCGGCATCGTGGGGCTCGTGCTCGCCGACGTGGCCGCGCTCACGGGGCTATTGGCGCGCTCGCTCTCGCGGCTGAGCGTCGCCGATGAGTTTGCTCTGGTGCCATTGGCGCTGTCAGTATTTTTCCCGGCCGCTGGCAGCGTCTCGGTCGTCCGTGCGGCGCCGGCGAGCGCGCTGAACCACTGGGCGGGCCTGCTACTCGTGGCGGCGTGGATCTACTCGCGCGAGACCGCAGGTTCGACGCGGCGCGGCTGGCTGTGGTCTGGCGCCGTGGTTGCCTTTGGCCACGCCGTTTCCTGCGTCTACGTGCTGAGCGCGCTGCTGGAGAGCAACGGCGACCGAGCCAAGTTCTGGGCCGGCGCCAAGGCCCGGCGGCCGCCGCGCGCTTACCCTGAGCCTTGACATTGATCGGATGAACTGCGAGCGTATCTTCCAAAGTATATACGCCTCTGCCAAGCCGTGCACAGGCGCCGCTGTCGCTTGATGAGCCCCGGGACCCCGAGGCGGGTGCGTCGGGCGACCCGACTCGGACCTCTCGCTCCCGATCTCATCTGGCACGGTATACCGGACACAGCGTGTCGAGAATCGAGGAGCCTGCAGACGGAAGAGGAGCAGTCGAGACAGCGAGGCGTCCCTCCTTCCGCTTCTCTCGGTCATTCCTTCGGCTGTAGAGAGACCAAGCGATGATGAATCAATCGGCATCACTGCCGTGGCAAGCGTCAACCGTCGCATCGACACGCACGAATGCTTGTGCAAAGCGATCGAATGTGTGTGAAGCCAAGCACTGAGTGACTGTCCTCGACGGGTATACAATTGACGCATATCTCGCAATGCCGCAATCATTCCTCGTCTCCAGCAGAGACAAGGTGAGCGGAGCACGCGCACACTCGGACACCAGAAGACCGCCGAGGGGGGTGCTCGCTCAGCATGATGCTGTCGCGGCGACTGTCGCTGCCGGCGCTGCCGGCGCTGCGGCGTCGCAGTCCGGCCACGCGCTGGCTCGCGCGCGCGCCGCCCGCGTCCGCGCGTCCGTCCTCATCCTCTAGCGCTGGCGGCGCGTCTCCCCAGACGAAGAGCGCCGAGCCGTCCGAGCCGGCGGCGCTCGGGTCGCTCGCGCTGCTGGAGCAGAGCATCGCGCGGCGGCAGGCGGCGCGCGCGCTGACGCTCTTCGGTCAGCTGGAGCAGCTGCCAAGTCCGCTCGTCGTACAGAAGCTGGCCGCGCTGCTGTCCAAGCAGCCGTCACGCGCGTACTCGTCGCGCGCCTTCGACCTGCTGCTCTCCGTCTACAGGTGCGGCTGGCGGTGCTCGGCGCGCCCGCGCGAGGCAGCGGCCTCGGCATCTTGACAGCTCGCCGTGCTGATGTTTAGGATCCCAGGGTTCTGCCCCGACGACTACACGCGGCTGGCGTCCATCCACGTGATCGAGTCGTGTCTGCGCCACGGACAGGTCGACCGTGCCATGGAGCTGTACGACGAGGCGTTCAACCAGGGCGTGTCGCTGGACCTCGGCGCGTACGACGCGCTGCTAGCGGCGCTGGTAGACAATGGACGCGTGGACGAGGCGGCCGAGGTTCTGCAGGACATCGCCGGCCACCGGGACGCGAGTCCGAGCGAGTTCACGTACCAGCCCGTGCTCTTGTCGCTCGCGCGCGACCGCGAGTACCACCGCGCGACCGAGCTGCTGCAGCAAGGAGCGGAGCGCGGCGTGAAGTTCACTACCGAGGTCCTACTAGTATAGCGCGGCTCGTGGGCTGGGCTGCCGGCGCGGACTGACGCCTTGGTGCCGTGGATAGACGTTCCTGCCACTGATCGAGGCCGCCGAGGCGGACGAAGACGCCACGGACGCGCTCGTCATGTTCCTCTCGTACATCGAGGAGCACTGGGCTGAGGCCAAGGTGGTGTTTGCTTGAGCTTGCAGACTGGCTCTCACCCCCTGTAGCCTCGGGCTGACCGCAGTGCATGCGTTCTGTTGGTCGGACGCAGTTCCTCGAGGACATGGCGGCGGAGCTGGACAAGGGCGACGAGGACGGGGACAATCGAATGGAGTAGCAATGTGGCGCTCCTTGGTCATGGCTGCCGCTGGCTTGACGGCTCGTACTAGCGCTCGCTTGATCGGTCAGCGCATCGCCGCCTTGGACGCGGGCAGTATCCGCCCGACCTTGGGAACGGCGCGGCCGTAGCTGGGCGGCGCTCGCTCCGGCGCGTCGTTGGCGCTGCTGCTGCTGTTGTTGTTGTTGTTATTGCTGGCCGGCGGCGCCACCGCAGGCAGTACGCGCGGCTTCTTGCCCGTCCCTGCCCTGGTCTCCAGGCTGCCGACGCGCTCCTGCAGCTTGGCGATCGCTCCCTCGTATAGCGACTCCATTTGTTGGATCTGCTCCCCACGGACGCGCCGTGAGTGACCGCCCGCCCGCCCACCCGCCTGCTCGCCGCTGTGACTGCGACCACACTCACCGTCTCGCGCGCCACGTAGTCGACGTCAAGCTGCTCGAGCACGCGGTCGCGGTCGCTTTCGGCCGCTGCGAGCTACAGCGAGACGAGGGGAGCAAGCAGCCAGCCAGAGCGCAGTCAGACGCTGCAGCGCGGTCGCCAGCCTACCGTCCAGCGTCGCGCTCGCCTTGTGCTGGAGCGCGCGCGCCTGCTTCTCGAGCTCCGTGGCGGCGCGCGCGGCGGCGTCGCGCTCGCGCTCGCGCTCCTTGAGCTCCTGCAGCAGCTCGTCGGTGCGCTCGGCCGTGTCCTGCTCGAGCTGGAAGAAGCGCAGCTTGAACTCCTTGAGCTCGCGCAGGTAGCCGAGCGCGCTCGTCTTCTCGGCGGCCAGCTCGGTCTCGACCTCGTGCCACTCACTGGCCGCGGCCTCGGCCAGCCGCTGCTGCGTCGCGACCTGCTGTTCGCACTGGCGCTGGATCCGCGCCACGTCGCGCGCGTGCGTCGCGACGAGCGCCGCGACGGCCTCTTGTGGCTCCTCGCCCCGCTCCGCGTCCGTGCGGCCGGCGACGGCCTTGGCGGCCTGCGCCTCGAACTCGAGGTGCTGGATGCGGATCGAGGCCTTGAGCAGCTGGTCCTCGAGCGCGTCGGTCCGACGGCGCGCCTCCGCGAGCTCTCCGGCTGCGGCGCGGCCGCGCTGCGCCTCCTCGTCCAGCTGCTGCCGCGCGTCCTCGTACAGCGCGCGGTAGTCGAGCACGGAGAGCACGGTGCGCTGCGCGCGCACAGCCACCTGCATGGCTCGCTGCCCGAACTGCAGCGTCGAGAGCGTCTCGTGCGCGTCCGTCGGCGCCGGCGTGACCGTCACGACGAGCGCCGTCTTGGCGTTGCCGCCGAGACTCGACTGCAGCAGCCGTGTGAGCTTGCTGTCTCGGTACGGCACGTGCGGCCGCTGGCTCGCGAGCGCCGAGACGCAGTTGCCGAGCGCCGACAGGCTCAGGTTGATGGCCTTGAGCTCGCTCACGTGGCGGCCCGCCACGCGCGCCTTGCCCACGCGCTCCGAGCCCGCCAGGTCGACGAGGAAGAGCGTGCTGAGCTTGACGAGCTGGCGCGGCGGCTCGCAGCTCGCGGGACCCGCGGCCGCCAGCTCCTTGCGCTCGATGCGGAGCATGAGCACGGCGTGCGAGCGGCTCGAGTGCTCGTTCATGGCCGTGCTGGCCACCGCGCGGTTGCTCGAGCCGCGGCGCAGCAGCTCGAGGCAGTCCTCGACGCCCGAGACGCTCGCGACCGACGCGCCGTCCAGGAACACTCCGCGCTCGGGATCCTCGCGCACGACGATGCCCGAGGGCGAGATGCTCGGGTCCAGCAGGTCGAAGATGCGCTCGCAGTAGATCTGCACGTAGCTCATGGCCACGGTCGTCTTGGCGCGCGCCTTGGACCGCTCCACGCGCTGCTTGGGCACGTGGCGCGCTCGCGTCAGACCCGGTCCGTGTCCGCCGCGAGTGAGCAACAACAAGAGGCGCTGCTCACGTCGAAGATGTGCTCCAGTGCGCGCGGGATGATGCCGCGGCTCTCCGCGGTCGCGGCGTCCTCGCTGCCCACCATGGTGTGCGTCTTACCTGTGGACGTCTGTCCATACGCGAGCACCGTGCCGTTGAACCCGTCCAGCACGTCCTGGACGACGTCGAAGGCCACGCGGCGGTAGACGCTCTCCTGATCCGCGGCTTCGTCCAGACTCGCGTCGAACCGGAACATGCGTCTGCCGTCCGCTCCAGGCGCGGAGAAGGCCACGCTCTTGCCGTCGGGCTCCATGCGGACACACAGGTCGCCCCCGACGCATCGTGCCGCCGTCAGAAACGTCGCCTCGCTCGAGCTCTGCTCCTCGCTAGTACCGCTATCGGAGTCACCAGAGGCCAGTCGAGCTTGCTGTTGTTGTTGTTGTTGTTGTTGTTGCTTCTGCTGCTGCTGCTGCGTGTACTCGTCGAGGCTCCAACCGTCGCGCTCGCGCGGGAGCAGCGGCCGTGTGCGGCAAAAGACTCTGACGCGCTCCGCCGGCCGCGTCGACTCCGCGGTCACATCCGCCACGGCTTGGGCTCCGTCATTGCGGCCCATCCTAGGTGAACGAGAGCTAAGCACGCTGGTGGCACGGGAATAGCTGCCCCCACCCGAGCCAAGGAGCGCGAAACGCTTCCACATGCCGAGTGTGTGCGTCATTGGCATGGCTACATTCTTCTATTCAAGCAAACTACAGTACTATGTGTTTACGCGTGAGTGAAGGTTGCTCGCCACCACTCCAGATCTGCAGCGCGAGCATTGACCGATGACACTTGACAACTCGCCAGCTCTCGACCCGACCTGCCTGTTCTCCTTCCTTGCCACCAGCGACGCGAGAGACGCCAACGGGTGCTCATGGCGGCTGGCAACAGCGTCGAGCGGTTCCGAGGGTGCCTGGCGCTGTCGATCCGGCAGGAGTCGTCGCTGGCCGATCAAGTGAGCGAGATGATCAAGGACTCGAGTGCGCGATTCAACCACGTCCGCTGGCGCCCGCGCGACTCGTGGCACGTGACACTGGTGACCAAGCAGGAGCGACAGTCGATGAGCGACGACTCGGTCGACGCGGCCGCGCGCGAGCTGCCGACCAGGGTCTTCCCGATCGGACTCGGCGCGGCGAGCAGCCACCCGAGCGTGCTCTTCGTCGTGTGCGTGTGGCCGCAGGGCCGCGCCTTCCGCGCCAAGCACGGACTCTCACCTAAGGACTTCCACCTGACGCTCTCGGAGGACGACGAGCACGCGATCGACAAGAGCTACAGCGCGCTGGTGGACCCGGACTGTGTCCTCCGCCTCGAGGAAGACGCGCTGCGGGCCTTGTCGAGGCAGCTGGTGCTCGAGTCCAAGGCCCACGAGGCGCTCCGAGTCGCCACCGCGCTGTGCATCAAGGAGGCACACCCGAGCGCACGCGCGTGGCTGCGCCTCGCGGACGCGGCGCTCGCGACCGACAGGTTCAAGCTGTCCATGCTGAGCTGCGCGAGAGCGATCGAGGCGTCCAGGAGCCCTCACGAGTTCGACGGTCTCGCGATCGAGCGCCAGAGCGTCGCCAAGATGCGTATGTGTGCGGTCCACACCGAGTATGGACTTGTGTTCGCTGCTGGAGAGATGGAGCAGGTCCCGGCCGAGCTGCGCGGCGAGCTGTGCCGTCCCTGGTCTGTCCGGCTGCTCCGCGACCTCGAGCTCGGCTCCGGCGCGGTCGAGGCGCTCCCGGCACACGCCACCGAGCCGCGGACGCCTCTGTACACGCTCGACCGGTCCCTGCTGCTCGCCGAGCCGTCGGAACTCAAGCTGCCGCGCTTCTTCAGTTGGCTCGTGCCGCTCCACGTGGCCGCCATGTCGACGCCGCGCAGTGCCGACGACGTCCGCGTGCTCTGCGAGTCGCTCGGTGTGCGCCACTTCGTGACGCTCACGGCCGAGAGCCCGCTGCCCAGCGACTGGTTCCTCGAGCGCCACGGCGTGCGCAACACGCTACTCAAGGTAACCAACTACCAGTCGCCCTCGCCTGCGCAGATCGATATGTTCATGCGGCTCTGCTGCTCGCCGCCCGAGAGCGGCGACGTGCCGATACTGGTGCACTGCGGCGGCGGCAAGGGCCGAGCGGGCACGATGCTCGCGTGCTACCTGGTTGCGTTCGGCTTCCGCCGGCCGCCGGCGATCGGCGCGAACGGCGACGACTGCCTCGACTGGTCGCCCGCCATGAGCGCCGCGGACGCGATCCACGCGCTCCGGTCCATCCGACCGGGCAGCCTCGAGACGCCGGAGCAGGAAGCCGCCGTGCATGCGTACTGCTCGCTGCTCTGGCAGCGCCGGTCCGTGCTGCCGCGCTCTCGGCCCGAGCCTCCCGCGACGCGGCCCGAGGTCGTGGGCCAGCCGGTCGCCGCCTCCGACTTCCTGCTACTCTGCGGCCTCCCGGGCTCCGGCAAGAGCTCATTCTCCACGGCGCTGGCCAAACGCGCGCGCGCCAACGGGTTCTCGACGCGCCGCCGGCCGAGCGACGCGGTCTGGACCGTGGTCGACAGCGACACGGCCAACCGCGAGGGCTGCGAGCGCGCCGTGTCGCACGGCGGGCCGCGCAAGCTCGTGCTCGACCGGTGCAACGGCGAGCGCGGCGACCGCGAGCGGTTCCTCAAGCTGGCGGCGGTCTGGAGCTCCCACGCGACCGCCGTCTGGTTCGACCTGCCGGCCGACGTGTGCGAGGCGCGCGCGATGCTCCGCGCCGACCACCCGAGTCTGCCGCCGGGTCCGCGCGTGGCTCGCGCCATGGCGCACCACCGCAAGTCGTTCTCCCCGCCGGAGCTGAGCGAGGGCTTCCGATCCGTCGTGCGCATCGCGTCGACGGACGCGGCGCTCGCGCTGGTCGACATGCTGTCGCCGCCGCTGCCACTCATGAAGTTCCCGCGCACGCCGCACCTGGTCGACCTTGGCGGCGCGACGGCCGACGACCTCGTCCGCTTCCACCTTGGGAACAGCGAGGACGACGGTGGCGACGAGAGGCATAGCAACAGCTGCAAAACGGTGTGGCCCGAGTGGCTCGTGCCGCCTGGAACCGCGATCGTCGTGACCGAGAAGATGGACGGCGCCAACATGGGCATCTCGCTGGCGCCGCAGTCGCGCGCCTTGGTGGTGCAGAACCGCTCGCACTACGTCACGTCGGCCTCGCACCGGCAGTTCCAGGCGCTAGACGCCTTCCTAGAGCGCCACCGCGAGGCGCTGTTCGCCATCCTGGACCGCGACCCGCTCTTCCCTGGCCGCTTCGTGCTCTACGGCGAGTGGCTCGCGGCCACGCACTCGGTCTCGTACTCGAAGCTGCAGAGCCTCTTCTACGCGTTCGACCTGTACGACCGCGAGACGGACCAGTTCTGGGACCGGCGGTCGCTCGAGAGGCTGCTGGACGCGTCCGGAGCGACGTTCCCGCTCGTGCCGGTGGTGCGTGCGGGTCCGACGCTGCCGCCGCTGCGGGAGATCGAGGCGCTGCTCCAGCGCGAGTCGCCCTTCTGCGACGGGCGCGGAGAGGGCGTGTACGTCAAGTGGGAGCGCGGCGGGTGCGTGGTCGAGCGCGCCAAGGTCGTGCGCGGGGACTTCATCGCGGGCAACGAGCACTGGACGCGCGGCGAGCTGCGCTTCAACCGGGTCACAGATCGCGGCGGGGCCGTCATGGCTACACATTGATATCCGTCTGGGATTGGTGAGAAAGATGGGCGGTGGTTTATTTCGGCCAATCATAGAGCGAGATGCATCGAATGGAGCGTAACCAACGGGTTACGTAACGCTGACAGATGTGAGGAAGGGATCCGATCCTAGTCGCCATGCCTGCCTACCTGCCTGCCTGCCTGCCGCCTTGACGGCCGCTCCGCTCTAGTCGTCGCTGCAGATGGTCAGATCGCCTGTCGATCGGCTCACGCTTGTGATCGAGGAGCAGACTGCGCCGGAAGTGCAGGGTGTCGAGTCCTTTGCTCCACGAACGCATGCGGCCGAGTGGAGCGGGCTGAATGCAACCCACTTGGAACGTACGTACGTACGAACGCACGTAACCCTGACGCCCTGGCGCTGGCTTCTGAGTACGCCTTGTATCAAACCAGATGGTTCGCGACCTGAATAAGCTCATTCTCGACCATACATTATTAGATCTCGAGACATCCTTGCTTCGCAAGCACTGTTCGTTCCCGCCTCTACAACCCGATCTTGCCAGTCCTATCGTCTCCATCAAACCGCCGTAACCTGCCGCCACAATCTCACGACGTACCCCTCCAACAGGATGGCACGCCGTCATGCGGAGGGAGAAGCCGGCAGGGAAGGCAGGCGGGCAGGCAAGCAGGCCATCACGCCCCTCACTCGCTGAATCGGCCAGTCGGCGGTGGATGTCGCTCGGCGCCTCGGCGGACTCGAGCGCGGCGGCGGCCATGGCCCGCGGCTCGCCGGTCGCGAGCTCCTCGTCCACGGCGAGCAACTCGAGCACGAGCTCGGGCTCTCCGCCCGCTCGGCGGCGCGCGCTACCGGCGCTGCGCATCACGGTGGACCCGCCCGAGGCGTTCGTGCTGCGCGAGGAGGACCTGGGGCCCAAGAGCCGCGAGCGCCTCGACGTCGTCGGCGCGCCGCTCAAGCTGCCGCGCGGGACGGACGCGGACGGCGAGCAGCGCGATGGAGCGGCCGAGGGGGACGGAGAGGACGGAGAGGAGGAGGAGGAGGAGGAGGAGGAGGAGAGCGAGGAGGCCAAGGCGCGCGCGGCCGTGCGCAAGCTACAGCGCGCGTGCGCGTGCTCGCTCGTGTTCATGTGCGCGCAGTTCGCGGGCGGGTACTACGCCGACAGCCTGGCGGTCATGACGGACGCGGCGCACCTGCTGGCGGACGCCGCCGGCTTCCTCCTCTCGCTCTTCGCCGTGTACATCGGCGCGCTGCCGCCCACGGCGCGCATGCCCTTCGGCTACCACCGCGCCGAGGTGCTCGGCGCGCTCGCGAGCGTGCTGCTCATCTGGGTCCTCACGCTCGGGCTCGCGTTCGCGGCCGTCGCGCGCCTGCTGGCCGACGCGCGCGGCGGAGACGCGGCCGCGGACGCGGACGCGGCCGCGCCAGTCAACGGCCAGGCCATGTTCCTCGTCGCCGGGCTCGGGCTCGGCGTCAACCTGCTGCTCATGCGGATCCTCGGCCACGGACATGGCCACGGGCATGGTCATGGCCACGGACATGGTCATGGCCACGGACATGGCCACGGCCACTGTCACGGACATGGGCACGGGCACGGGCGGCACGACAAGCAGGCGGCGACGAGACGCTCGATCGTCGAGGACGGCGTGCAGGCGAGCCCGGGCGTGATCGTGTCGGACGCGTTCCTCAAGACGCCCATGTCGGCCGTGGCGCTCATGGACGTGGCCGCGTCGCCGTCGTCGCTGTCGGAGGCGCCGTCTCCCTCCTCGCCCTCGGCGCGCTCGCCTCCCTCGCCCTCGGCGTTCGAGAACCTGAACGTGCAGGCCGCGTACGTCCACGCGCTGGGCGACTTTCTGCAGAGCCTCGGCGTGTGCGTGGCCGGCGCGCTCATCTGGTACAACCCGGCGTGGCAGGCGGCCGACCCGCTGACGACGCTCGTCTCCTCGGCGCTCGTGCTCGCCACGACCGTGGGCGTGCTCGCGCGCAGCGTCGGCATCCTCATGGAGGCCGCGCCGGCGGCCGTGGACCTGCGGCGCCTCGAGCGCCGGCTGCGCGCGCTCGAGAGCGTCTACGACTGCCACGACCTGCGCGTCTGGTCGCTCACCGAGGGCCACCTGGCCGCCAGCGTGCACGTCGTGCCCAACGGCGAGCCGGTCGCGGCGCTGCGCGACGCCCAGCGACTGCTGCGCGCCGTTGGCGTGCGCCACCCGACCGTGCAGGTCGAGCCGCTGCCGGGCGACAGCCAGTGGGAGTTCGAAGCGGACGGCGACGGGCTCGAGGGCGGCGGCGGCGGAGGAGGAGGAGGAGGAGCGGCGTGCGCAGGCGTCACGTTCGACACGGACTCGCCCATGATGTCCGTGCCGCGCGCGGCCTGCGCGACCTCGCGCGCCGCCGAGCCCGTCTTCACCATAGAGTAGCGACGGCCGCGGCCTCGCGCGGTCGTTCGAGACGCTAAGCATTTGCGTATCTTCCTCCCTCCCTCCCTACTTCCCTACCGCCTCGCCGCCTCTCCTCGTCTCTCTCTCTCTCTCTCTCCTTCTCTCCTCGGCAGTCCGGCCGTCTCGATCCTCTCCCAAGACGATCGATCCGTCCCCTCAGTCCTTGGCGCTGGCCGACGCAGTGGCAGGCGGCGCGTCCGGAGCACTGCTGCTCGCCTTCGAGGACGCCACAGCGGGCTCCTCGGCGCTAGAGGCTGTCGGCGCCGGCGCCACCGAGGCCGCGGCCGCGACGGCCGCCGACACCGCCTGCTCCTGCTTGCTCGCGTCGCGCCTCGACTTGAAAAAGTCCATGAGGCGGAAGCCGCGCGCCGTCTCGTGGCCCTTGGAGATCTCGCGCACAATGTCCTTGATGGACAAGATGCCGGCGAGCTCCTTCTCGCGGTCCTTGCGCATGACGCCGATGACCGGGAAGTGGCGGCAGTCCTGCGCGACCGCCACGTTCCAGCACTTCTCGAGCGAGTCCTCGATCTGCAGGTACGTGCGCACGGCCGAGGCCACGGCCGTGAGGCGCACCTGCGCCGGGTCGCGGTGCTCGAACAGCACCTTGGTGAGGTAGTCGCGCTCCGTGAAGATGCCCTGCACGCGCTGCTCCTTGTCGACCACGAGCACGGCGCCGAAGTTGTGCCTCGCCATCTCCTCGACCGCGTCCGCGACCGACACGTTGTCCTCCGGCCGCGTGTTCAGGATCAGGCTCACCGCCTTGGCCTTCTTCTTGAGCAGCGTCGCCGCCGTCGTCGCCGCCGTCGTCGCCGGCGCGCCGTCCGCGTCGGGCGACGCAGCGGCAGCAGCAGTAGCAGCAGGCGCGCCGTCCGCCGTCGTCGCTGGCGCTGGCGCATGCGACGAGTCCGTCGAGGACGGAGGCGAAGGCGAGGAGGGCGAGGCCGAGGAGGGCGAGGCCGAGGAGGGCGAGGACGAGGACGAGGCCTCGCTCGTGGCCGTCTTCTCCGCCTCAAAGCGCGAGTACGCCTTGAGGATGTCCGTGATGGAGAGCACGCAGCGCATGGCCTCCTCCGGCACCGAGCCCTTCTTCTCGACCGTCGACAGCTCGCCGTGCAGCACAGCCAGGTGCCGGATGTTCTCCTTCGTCATGGTCGCGAGGGCACTGCGGTCGCCCACGCGGCCGACCCAAGCAGACAGCCACACGAGCGTCCGTTAGCCCCATGTCGCTCGCGCCAGCGACGCTCCGGGTTTGCCAGCCAGCGCCACGGCCAGGCGGACAGCCAGTCAGTCAACGCCCGGGTATGTCGATAGGCGACGTACTCGATGACTGGCGTGCTCGGGTGGATGCACATGATGTGCGATGACATGATGTCGCGCACGAGCCGCTCGGCGCTGTGCGCCGTGCGCGGCGGGAGCTTCGTGAGCACGTCGCGCTCCGTGACGATGCCCACCACGCCGGCGCTGCCCTCCGTCACGATGAGCGAGCCGATGTCGCGCTCCACCATGAGCGCGATCGCGTCGTGCACCGTTTCCTGTCGGTCGCCGGCGTCGAATCCGTCCGCCGAGCACAGAGAGCGTCAGCGCACACGCCCTCCCCCGCCGCTCACGACTCGCGAGTCGCCAGTCCACGCAGCGCGGACCGTCGACTCCGGCGCGTACCGAGCCGGCGACGCTCTCCCACTCGTCGAACCAGCCGTGCTGGCCGTCGGCGCCGCCCGCGGCCAGCATCTCGCTCTCGCGCGTCGACAGAACGTCCGCGATCGTCAGCACCTTGGCCGCCTCGGCGCCGACGGCCGCCAGATCCGCTGGCGCGCTCTCCGCCGCCTCTGCACGCACGCACGCACTCTGGCGATCAGGCGCTGCCGCTACGACTCCATCTACGACGCTCGCAGCGAGTTCCGCAGCTCCATCCCCGAGCAGTCGAGATCGCGGCTATGCGACCAACCTGTAGGCTGCGCGGCCGGCGATGAGGCGGGCGTCGCGCTGCCGGCGACGGCGGCGGTGGCGGCGGCCGGCGACTGCGCGCTGTCCGCGCCTCCGAAGCGCGCCGCGGACGCGACCGCCAGCTGGCGGCGGGCTCCAAGGCGCGAGGCCGCGGCCGCGGCCGCTCGGTGCTCGGTCGCTGCGGCCGCCGCGCGCAGCAGCCGGTGCGCGCGCAGGACCCGCGCGAGTGCCATCGCTCTTCCTGCGGTCGCTCGATCTGCTTGGATACTAGACGCCTGTGGACGGAGAGCCACAAGCGCGAGTGTCAAGTGCGAAGTGCGAAGTGACCTGGCTGTACGCGACGGATCGCACGCATTCCACATCTGGTAAACACCACGATTCCAGCTCCCCCTTGTATCCAATCAGACGACGCTCGGAGCCAATGACAGCCCGCTGTGGGAGGATCAACACATCCGATGCAAACAAGCACTCTGGTCCACGAGTGCATGCCTCTGTGATGGATGGCACGTGTCGCAGATCAGGTGACGGCCCTTCGTCACACGAATGTGTGCCTACAAACAAAATCCACACTGTACCGTTGTCGTTGCGCGCGTCTATCCCCCGTCTATGTTCAACCGGCGCTGCCGCGCACGCGGCGTCACGGACGCCGACCGCGCATACAAACGCCAAGGTGTTGGCCGCCGCCGCGAGCAAGCAAGCATGGCATGGCCTCTGCATACATGACATGGCGACGGGAGCACCCTTGCGTCGCTCGCGCTCGGTCCTCACGATGTAATTATAGCGGGCACCACGGCGGCCGTTGCGTGCTCCGAAGTGACGGGCAATCGCCCACAGACACTAACGCCCGCGCGTCCCGCCACGCAAGCTCCCGCCCGCCCGCCCGCCCGCCAGTCCGCCAGACGCCTCGAGACCTCACGCGCCGCCATGCGCGCCGTGCCATCGACCGCGCTCCCCGCGACCGCCAGCTCCACCGCCGCCGCCGCCGCCGCCGCGACCGCGACCGCTGCTTCGTCGCCGCCGCCGCCGCCTGCCGCCTCCGTGTCGGCGGCCGCTCGCGCGCTGGCGCTGCTGCTGCTGCAGCACCCGCGCGCCGCGCTGCTCGGCCGCGCCGCGGCCTGGTACGCCTGCTGGCTGCTGCTCCAGGCGGTGGCCAAGCAGCCGTGCGTCTCCTTCCTGCTCCAGTACTGGTCGCTGCAGTCGCCGCGGCGCCTGCTCGCGGCGGGTCCGCTGTCGTCCGCGCAGGCCGCGCGCGCGCGCAAGCAGCTCCAGCTCCTGCTCTTCGCCTTCATCTAGCGGCGCCGCGCCGCACCGCACGCGGCCGCGGCCTCGCCGCCCTCGCGCCAGTTATCTATGAGTCAATCCATGAATCCACCCACCGCCCACTCGCGCCACTCCGTGCTTGCCTCGTGCCTTGGTCCGGACCGCGACGGCCGCGTCGCCGGTCGCCAGCAGCCGGCGCCGACCGATCGCCCGCCTTGCCGGTGGGCAGGCAGGCAGGCAGGCAGACGGACGGACGGACGGACGGACGAGCGAGCGAGCGAGCGAGCATCCGTCGCGCGCTCGCGCGCTTGGGGCGGAAGAGCCGAGCAGCGTGCCACCTGTCGCGCGCGTCAGTACACTGGCTGCCGCCTGGCCGCGGCGGTATACTGAGCGCAAGTCATTCGGCGCGCGAGTGGACAGAGCGCGGACTGACGCTTTCTCGCCTCGGCGCCTCGCCGGCGGCTCCACACGCCGAGACCGCAGCCGCGCGAGCGAGCGGCGAGGAGCGAGGAAGGGAAAGACCGCACGCACTCGGGCGAAAGCGCGGCGGCCAGCGGCTGACGCCACGCCAAGCGGAGCCAAGCGCAGCGGAGCCAAGCGCAGCGGAGCCAAGCGCAGCGGCGGCGGCCGCCAGCAACCGATTCCTGCGGCTCGCAGACGTGGAACTGGCCTCCCTCGGCCCGTCGGCGGCGAGCGAGGAGCCACTCGGAGATTCGCGCCGAGGCGCCAGGCGGTGGCTGCCTCCATTCCGGCGGGACGCGCGAGCGAGCGAGCGGACAGACGGACAAGGAGACGCATGACGGGGACGCGCGTCGCGAGCCCGTTCCCGGGCGTGACGGGCGGCGGGAGCCCCGGGTCGATGGCGGACACGCGGTTCCCTCCGTCGGACCCGTCCGGCGCGGCGCTGCCGGCGCTGACGGCGGCGGAGCGCGCGTACCTGGAGCGCAAGGCCAAGGAGGCGTCGCTGGCGCTGATCGACCACGCGCACACGCTGGACGGGCCGGTGCAGTGGCACTACACGGGCAAGCTGCGCGGCATCCAGATGTACCGCGGAGAGGGCAGCTTCGAGAACGCGGCGACGGCCGGGACCGAGTTCCTCTGCGGCGTCACGACCATGCTCGGGTCGATCGAGGAGGTCGCGTGGTTCTTCGACCAGCGCACGACGGCGCAGATGCGCGCGCGGCAGGCCGACGACGTGCTGGACGCCGGCGTGCTCTACTCGCTCGTGCACGGCGCGCCCGGCCGGCCGCTGCTGCGCGTGGCCGTCAAGTACCAGTCGCTCGAGGGCCCGTCGCGCTTCTCGCGCGCGCGCGACTACTGCTTCCTCGAGTGCCAGGACACGTTCCGGCACGCCTCGGGCCGCCGCGGCTGGGTCCTCAGCATGCACTCGATCAAGCTCCCGAGCTGTCCGGAGCTCCCGGGCATCGTGCGCGGCAGCATGTACCACTCGGGCTTCGTCTTCGTCGAGGCCGAGCGCGAGGGCTACATGGACGTCATGCACAGCCTGCAGATCAACTTCCGCAGCACGAGCCGCCTGCCGCACTTTTTGCTCAACGCCGCGCTCAAGCGCCGCATCCTCTCGGTCGTCAAGGTCTCGCGCGAGATCCAGGCCGCGCGCGTCGGCCGCCACGCGCTGCTGCGCAAGCAGCAGCTCATGCCCAAGCGCTCGCGCTCCCAGTGCCTGCACTGCGCGCGCCGCTTCTCGCTCTTCGTGCGCAAGACGCGCTGCCGTATGTGCGGAGAGGTCGTCTGCCAGGCCTGCGCGCCCGTCATGGAGGTCGACGTGCCCGGACGGCCGCTCACCAAGACGCGCATCTGCGCCAAGTGCTACGGCGCCTCGCCCTCGGCCGACGCGGCGGACGACGACGACGCGGCGGCCGACGACGAGGCCGCCGGCCTCCCGCCCTCGTACGCGCAGATCCGGCGCGACGAGAACGAGACGCACTACTCGCTCATCCGGAGGGACGAGAACGGCACGCACTACTCGTTCTCGCGCGCCAACGGCAGCGCCGACGGCGACGGCCACGCGGCTGCGACGGCCAAGGCCGCGGACCTGGACGACGACGAGCCGGACGCCGACAGCGACGACGGGCTCGAGGAGCAGTCGTCCGAGAGCGTCTTCGCGCAGTCGCGCTTCACGCGCACGTCGGCCGACTCGCTCGTGCTCCCGGTCGCGCCGGACATCGACGAGGACGACATCGAGCGCTACAGCGAGGTCAGCAGCGCCTTCTGGAAGGAGAGCAGCGTCGACAGCTTCGCGTGGCACACGCCGAACGCCACGACCACGGCCGCGGCCGCGACCGCGGCAGCCTACTCGCCTCTCGACCCGAAGCTCTCGGTCGCGAGCAGCGCGCTCGGCGCCAGCCAGCTGCTCTCGCCCGAGGACACGGACGAGGAGCTCGACAAGCGCGCGCGTCGGTACAACCCGACGCTGTCGATCCGGGACCTCTCGCGCGAGTACGGGCGAGCCCCCAAGCCCGCGGCGCGCGCCTCGGTCGCGTCCTCCTCCTCGCGCGCGAGCCTCCCGCCGCCGCCGCCGCCCTACTCGCCCTCGAGCGAAGACGTGCGCGGCGACGACCGGCCGCTCGACGCCAGCGCGCTGCGCGCACACAACTCGCGGCCGCAGACGCGGCCGGACGGCCCGCTCATGGCCGAGAGGAAGGTCTTCGAGAGCGACAGCGAGTCGGGCGGCGAGAACGACCGGGCCGCGGCCAACCGGCGGCGGCGGACGACGACCAAGACGGCGGCGACGGCCAAGACATTGGCCAAGCCGCGCGCTGACAAGCAGCCGGCGGCTCGGGACGACCCGAGCCCGAGGGACACGACGAGCTCGGCGATCCTCTCGCAGGTGCGCGCCAACCGCAGCCGCACGATCCAGATGTCGCCCGAGAGCGACTACCGCTCGACGGACACCATGGCGCACATGGCGGCGGAGCACGAGAAGCGCATGCTCGACATCCGGCGCATGCGCGAGGCCGCCGGCGCCGCGGACGGCGCCAGCAAGCCCGATAGCCCAGAGCGGCGGCCGGCCAGCGTCGCGTCGTCGTCGCGCTCATCCCGGTCATCAATCAGCCAGCGCCAAGGCTCGGACTCGCCCGCCAAGCGCGTCGACAATGACGCGAGGCCATCGAAGAGAGCCGACGGGAGCGAGCGCGGCAGCGGCTCCCGACCCGAGGCGGCGACCGCCGACGCCGCCGCGGCCCGGCCAGTCGTGGAGCCGACAGGCAACGCGAAGCTCATCTCGATCCGGACGAGCCGCGCGACCGGCGGACGCGCGACCGCCACCTTCTCGGAGAAGGCTGCGCGCGCAAGCGGGCCGCCGCCGGTCGAGTCGCTCGGCGACTTGGCGTTCGGGCTGTCGCCGCCGCCGAGCGCGCCGGAGGCGGCCGCCAACCACGCGAGTCGCGCGAGCGAGACCGCGCCAGACGGCCTGGCGCCGAGCGAGAGCGCGGTCGCGACCGCTCCGCGAGTGAACGTCGCCATCTTGGAGGAGCCGGCCGCGCGCCGATCGACCGTCGTGCTGCTCGAGCGCGTGAGCTCGCCGCGCGAGTCGACCATGTTCGACGAAGACTTGATCAACCGACCAACAGAGGACCTGATGGAGCAGGTGCACCTGCGCCGCAACGCGTCCGGCCCGCGCGTGCCGGAGACCGAGTTCCGGTCGACCGAGACGATGCAGTCGATCGAGGAAGCGCATCGCCGCCGCATGGAAGAGCTGAACCGCATCGCGCTCGACAACATGGGCTCCCGGATCTCGCGGCTGCTGGACTCGGACGCTGCCGACGACGACGAGTACGACGAGCTGGCCATGTCGAGCAGGTCACGCGTCAAGCGTAGCGGCACGTTTGTGCTGTCCGAGGACGAGGTGGAGCGGTCGACCGAGGTGATGGAGGACTTGGCGGCGGAGCACCAGCGGCGGATGGACGAGCTCAACCGGATCGCGGTCGAGAACATCGGCACACGCATCTCCAAACTTGGCGTGGACGAGGGAGACGAGCCGGTCGAGGTCGACGTGGACAGCGTGAGTCCGTTCCAGACGCCTGGAGATTCCGGGCGAGTGTCGGCCGCGCGCTCGACCAACGACTTTGAGCAGAGCCAGCTGGAGTTCGTGCCCACGATCAGCGAGGACGCCACGTACAGCAGTGACTTCGCGTCCCTGAAGCAGACGTTCGGGTCGTCGAGCACGGACATGTCGGAGCGCGAGAGTTCGCCACGCGAGTCCAACCTGTCGGATATGTCACAGCTGGACGAGGACCTTGTGAACCGGCCAACGGAGGAGCTGATGGACCAGGTGCGCGCGAATCGCAGCCGGAAGCTCGTGAGCCTCTCGAGCATGACGAGCGGCGCGCCTTCGGCCTCGACCATGCGCGACATGGAGAGGCGGCACAAGGAGCGCATGGCGGAGCTGAACAAGCTGGCACTAGCCAACGTCGGCCGCCGGATCTCGACGCTGGAGGAAGATGACGAGGAGCCTGTCGGCGCGCTTGACGGAGACATGGCATGGCGCAACACGGACATGATGGAGGGCTTCCAGAGCGAGCACGAGCGCAAGATGGAGGCGCTGCGCGAGAAGCTGCGGCAGCTGGAGTTCGAGTGCCGCGAGTCGATCGCGTCGGTGTTGACGCCGGAGGAGATGGAGCAGGAGGACGAGGCGTTCGACAACGACCCGGTCGTACGCAACAGCGACACGAGCTGGATCGGTAACGCCAACCCGTCCAAGTTGCTGCGCACGACGCGCGCGCTGCCCCCGCGGTTCGAGGAGCCCGTGTCGGCCAAGACGCTGTACGAGCAGATCGCGGAGCTGTCGAAGCTACAGCGAGAGATGGCGCTCGCCAAGGACGAGGGCGACGAGGAGGAGTACCGCGGCCGCATCAAGGAGCAGTACCGCCTGCTGCGCTCCATCAAGCTGCGTGGGTGGTAAGCGGGTCGCCGCGGCGCGCGTCGGCGTCGCTGCGTTGCATCATCCCGGTCGGCGGAAGCTTGAGTGAATGGGTCGGTCGATCCGTCGGTTTGTCGGTCCGTCGGCCGATGACGCCCCGCTTCGCTTCTAGTAGTATTTGTCTTGGTCGCGTTGGCACTGCGCGCTGACGTCGAATGGGATCGGCCGATCGAGCCGCGTGCGCCGCAGGACGAGAAGCTCCGCAGCGTCGTTCTTGTTCGCACAGCTGGTAGCGTGGAAATCGATGCTGTGGTGATCGACGATCCTGTTCCGTGCGTCTTATCTCGCAACGCCCCATGGCGATGGGCGAGCGCGCAGTCGCTGGAGGTCGTCGTCGTCGTGGGCTCGAGCTCCACCGACAGCTCCGCTGATCGCTCATCGTCATGAGCTCAGAGCGCGGCTGCCGTGGAGGCCACGGACGTGGGTCAACACTGCTCGTGCGTCTGGCGATTTTGCCGGCTCGAGGTCACGATATGATCGGAGACGCTCGGCGGAGTGGCATCCCGCCCGCCGCTTGCTTCCCTCCCTCTTTCCTGGCTTGCTTCCTGGCTCGCTTCCTGACTCGCTTCCTGACTCGCTTCCTGGCTCGCTTCCTGACTCGCTTCCTGGATTTCTTGCCTTCCTGGCTTCCAGTTGCCGCGGAGGAACCGAGAGAGCCGAGTCGAGAGAGCCGAGAGAGCCGAGAGAGCCGAGAGAGCCGAGCCGAGCGCGGATGCAAGCGATGCGGGGCGATGACCGTCGAGCGAGCCATCGCAGTCATCGGTCGCCTGGTCGTGAGTCCACATGCGAATGAATTCATGTCTTGCATGAATTGATACAGTTCGTTTCGCCTTCGAGAAGAAGAATCAAAAGTATCATATCCTCCACATGTATGCGACTGCGCAGGCTGGATTGCTTATGGGGACGGGCGATCGTCACACGATAAACCCCGAAAGTATTCAGTTCTCGATCTTGATCTTTGTAAGCCGGCGGTACGTAGCGACCAGGCGGCTGGCGCCACCGTCAGTCACGCGCGACAAGCTCACTTGGTGCCATACGTAAATCAAGTGATCAATCGAATCAGCGACCGCAGGCGGGTCTTCAATGGGGACAAGCCAGGGGATCTGATTGCGGACGGCTCGCCTCACCTCGCCTCGCCTCGCTCCGCCATCACTCGCGCCACGGCCACGCACTCGAGCCACTTGCAATTCTTCGTGAGCCGCCACTGCCAACCCGCCGCCGTCCGCCGCAGGCTGATAGGCGCAGCGTAAAAGAGTCGACGCGCGAGCCGGTGGCGAGCCTCCGACTCCCCGTTGGCAGTCTCCTACGGCGTCGCGCGCTCCGGACTTCGACCAGGCCTGGCTGCGTCAGTATCGGTGCGTGCACCATATTCACCAGCGCCGGGTCGCTCGCTCGTCGCTCGCGCAGGCAGTGCATAGAGCCGCCGGTCGCTCGGCTCGCGTGCGCTCCGCATCCGGCCGTGCTACGAGTCGCAGCGGAAAGGAACGGCCTCCGCGGACAGCCGCCGCCGCCCTCCGGCCCTTCCACTGAGCCACGGACGGGCCGTCGGTCTCCGTCGTCGATCTCGTCGTCGACCTCCGCGGTCCGCCACAGCTCCTCCGTCCGTGCCACTGCTTGCTGCCTGCTGCCTGCTGCCTGCTGCCTGCTGCCTGTTGCCTGTTGCCCCCTGCAGTGCAGAAGCACCCGAACTCCCGGGGCAGCCGCCACACCCGCTCTCGCAGCCTGAGACCAACGCGCGCCGACAGCAGCATGGTTCACCACGTGCTGGACGAGCACGAGCGCCTGGAGCTCGTCGGTCAGGGCAATGCCGCCTTCATCGAGCTGCTCGGACGGCTGTTCAGCGCTGAGGGTGGCCGCAAGCCGCCGCGCAAGAGCTCCAGCTCCGCGAGCGGCAAGGAGCGCCTGCGTCGAGGCAGCAACTCCAGCGCGGCAGACGCCGGTAAGCACCGGCACGAGGACGCCGAGGAGCGCGCGTACCTGTCGCTGTTCGACCGGCACACGATCCGCGCGACGCTCGAGGAGGTGGCCGACCTGTACCTGGACGAGGACAAGAAGATGGTGCTCGACTTCTCCGAGTCGCGCGAGCTCGTGGCGCTGCAGCGGCCCAGCGCGCGCGCGCCGCTCGAGTACACGGGCATGCGCTGGTCGCTCTACCGGTCGCCCAACCGCGCGCTGGCGAAGGACCAGGACTTCTGCTACCTCGAGATCATGAAGCCCTTCACTTCGCCCAGCGGCCGCCGCGGCTGGGCCAAGTGCTCGCACTCGGTTGAGCACCGCATCTGTCCAGACCTGTCGGCGTCGCCCAAGATCGCCGTCAACCGTGGCCGTCTGCACTACTGCGGCGTCTTCTTCCTCGAAACGGACGAGCCGGGCGTGCTCGAGGGCATCTTCTACTACAACGTGGCGCGCGCCAACATCCCGGCGGCGCTCGCGCCCGTCGTCATGAAGGCGCGCGGCCGCAACAACGCGCGGCTGCTCAACCACTACGCCAAGCTCGCGCGGATCACGGCGCAGCAGCAGGGTCCGGACGGCTTGAGCAGCAGCTCCAAGGCCGCCTTCGCCAAGCACCTGCAGGCCGAGCGCCGCTGCGGCTCGTGCTCCGACCGCCTGCCCGGGTGGAAGGCGCGCGCCAAGTGCGTCTTCTGCAAAGCGGTACGTCTCTCTACCTCTCTATCTCAATCTCCATTTCACTCCGTATGAGCTGTTCGCAGTGGCGGACTTGAACGCGGCGGAGGTGCTCACGCTCCTGCTCTCGCTCTCGCTCGACGACAGTACATGTGCAAGAAGTGCAGCGCCATTGTGCAGCGCAACTACCGCGTGCGAGACATCGGACGCAACCACGTGTGCTTCGCGTGCGCCGAGCAGCACGGCGCGCGACTGGCGCAGCCGTCAGCTACCGTCTCCGTCGAGACCGCGAGCTCGGACGCAGGCAGCAATAGCTTCCACTTCGACGACACGGACACGGCCACCTTCGACGGCGACGACGCGGCCAGCAGTGTCGCGACGTCCACCGACGACGAGTCGGGCGGCGTCGAGGCGACGGAGCACTCCCACCGCCTGCCGCAGACGCCGAGCGGCGCCGCCCCGCGGTCCTTGAGGCGAAGAAGCAGCAGCGGCAGCGGGGCAAGCGCCAGGTCGGTGCCCGGCGTCCAGCACGGTACGTCGCTCTCCATCCCCGGCAGCGGTGTGCGGTCGCAGCTCTAACGCGCGCTTCTGGCGCCTGCTACAGCTCTCTTGGACCCGACGGCGGCCTTGACCGGGAAGCACAGCAAGCCGCTCGACGTCCGAGCGCATCGGACCGCCACTGTCTCGGGCCACGCCGTGTCTTCAAAGGACCGGACGCCGCTGCCCAAGACTCGCAGCGCGCCGCTGTTGGCGCACTCGCCGGTGCCGCACCTCGCGTCGGTGACTGGCCGCCCGCCGCCACCGCCGCCGCCGTCTCCGGAGCCAGCGTACCAGCGCAAGGCCCTCCACCCGCGTCCGCCGTCGAGAGACCGGATCGCGGCTGCCGTGGCCGGGTCGGCCGACCTGGGCAGCCCCAAGGGTCTCAACCTGGACCAAGTGAACCTCCGCCACCGCAGCCAGACGACCAGCGCCGTGCCGAGCCACAGCCACGGGCACGGCCACGGGGCCGCGGGCAGCCAGCGCGAGCGCGCGGCCACGACGGCGGTCTACTCGCGCGACAACCCGTGCGACTTGTCGTACCTCAGCGGGTTCAAGTGACACGCATGAGCTGGGCACGCTGAGGAGCAGTAGCTAGCTGTAGAGACTGTAGTGTCGTAGCGTGAGCGCGTCGTCGGCGCAGAGCAATGAGTTGCCGCCATGTGCGTCATGGCATTCGTTCCCCGTGCTAGCCAGGAGTTCCTTGGCTGACTGGCCGGCTGATTCACTTCGTGCGCCGCTCCAGCAGCAGCTGGCCGCGACGGAAGCAGCTGGCGAAATACAGTGATCCATCGAGCGCTAGAGCGATTTGATCTCGCTCTTTGTAAGACGCTGCCTCCTCCTCCAATTCCCACTTTGTCCGCGCTTTAGAAACAGCTGTTTGCTGCTGTGGTACGGCAATCAGCATCGGCGTTTGGATCGCGTCGCCGCCTTGCTGCCTTGCTCCGGATCTGCTCGCGCCGCGCCGCGCCGCGCCGCGACACGAACACTGCCTGCATTGCGCCGCTCGCCGCAGAGACCGAAGCGCCGGCACGCGGACGCGGACGCGGCAGGCAGCGAGCGAGCCATGGTCAACTGCGTCATGCGGCAGGGCCGACGGCGCGTGCGGCCGGCGCGGTGCGCGCAGTGCGGCCGTCTCGCGTACGGCCAGGCCATGGAGCTCCGCCCCCGGCCGCTCGTATGCGACCTCTGCTCGAGGAAGACAGCAGTGGTGGTCACAGTCGCAGCCACTGCGCCGGCGAGACCCACGAGCAGCATCCAGCACCGACGCGCCACCACGTCGGACCGCGCCGACGCGTACGAGTCCGCCAACTTCTTCACGGCGCTGTTCCAGAGCGCGGAGGCGCGCGCCACGCGGACGCGGCGCGGACGCTCCTCGAGCGCGCACCTGCTCGGCATTAGTCGTCGGTCGCGTGCGCCGACTAGCGCGTCCGTGTTTGTATCCGCGTCCGCTAGCGAGTTCGAGGGCTCGAGAGGACAGCACGGCATTCGGTTTGCTAGTCAGCCGCGATCCAAGTCGCTCCGCGGCAGGCGGGCTGGGGACAGAGAGTCCGTTTCGGACACTCCTACCGCGCTTGACCTCGGCCGTGGCGGCCAGCACCGCCAACTCACACGACCGCGGCGGCACACGACGAGCACGATCCCCACGCCGTGTGGAGGCTCTGAAGCTGCCGCCTCCGACGATGACGCACATCCCACGTGGTCACCAAGGAGACGCCGCTTGGCGCGCGCCAAGTCGCAGCCCGACCGGGTGCGCGTGGACCTGTCGTATCTCGACGCGTACAAATAGCGCACGGCCACCGGCGGCGCTGATGAGCAACGCTGGCTGCGCCTATGCACACCTACGGCTACGCTGCTCAGCAGAGTGAGGCCACCTTGCGAGGCGCGCCATGCTCCGGAGAGGACCGCCGCGAAGCAAATCCGAGCCGAGCTTCCCGCCGAGGCACAGCGACCACGACCACGAGGCGTGGCTCTCGGTCGCGTGACGATTCGTCTGTGGCGCCGGCGGTTGGTGGCGGAGAGTCAACTCCTGATCGGCGGGACGCACGCGTCACGGACGCGCTCGGCCAGGACAACGTGCAGTGGGAAGGAGGCATCGGAATGAGCCAATATACTATATGATCTGTCCTGCCGCTGGCGTGGCCAATGGACGCAACGTGGAGCTGCCGGGCACAGTTACAGCAGCGCACCTCGTCGCGGCGTCCCGGTTTCCTCAGTCCAATCCGCCACGGCCTCCGCCGCCGCGAGTCTGTCAAACGCGGCCGATGTATGGGCCGAAGCCGTTTGCGTCGCCTCTACCGAGTCAACCCGGTCTCCCCCTCTACCATGACGGCGACACCAGGCTGGCTGACGACTCTCTCGACGACAATACATTCGGCGTGAGCGTGTTCCCACTCCTCGTGCCCGGCACCTCCTCCCATTGAGCGCGGCGCGCTCTCGACAAGCAGCGAGCTCACTGACGCGCATCCTAACCGCGAGCCAGCTGATCAAGATGCCCGACAAGGAGCGAGCGAGCTCTGCCCTGCCTCTTCCTCTTTCTCTTTCTCGACCAGATCGCCGCGATCCGGTCGAGCCAAGCGGCCTGGCTCCGCGGTGGCGACAGGTGCACGGAGAGGCGGCGCTGCTGCGTACGCCGATCCTTTTTGCTCCGCCGGTTGACATCCCCGCGTCGCCCGTGGCGCTGTCGCGGCCATGACCGGGACGATGGAGCGCACGTCGCGCTCGCGATGACCACGCCATGACGAGAGGAGCCCATCGCGCGCCGCCGCTTGCAGCACGGCTCTCTCCGAGACGAGCGGCTCCCACTTGAACGCATCCGCAGCGACAGCTGGGCAGGTATGCGCGCGTCGCTTGCGTAGCCGCTCGCTCCGCGAGCCGATCAGAGTGCTCGGCGCCGCTCGCCGGACGCTCTCGGTCCCTGGAAATCACTTTCGCTTTTGCGCCGCCCGCTGCCTCTACCGATGGCCAACTGCCGCCGCTTCACGGACGATCGGGGCGCCGCGCTGCGCTTCGATGTCTGCGTTGTCTGTCGCTCGGTGCGTATCCCTTGTCCACGTTGTCATCGGGGTGGAGCGAGGCAAACACAGGCGGCTGACTCCCCACGGGCACAACACGCCCCTTGTCTATCCAGCGCCTGTGTCACGAGTGCGAAATGCTCGCCGTCACGCAAGCGCACGGCCGAGACGAGGATGCGGCCGCGAGGCGACACCACCACCTCTGTCTCCGGTGCGCCAGGCGCGTGCCGAGCGCCAGCCCACATCGCGCCGCAGGTACAGACAGACAGACACCGCCACCCTCGGTCTGAGGCGACTCGAGGCCGAACTCTCACCTCTCCTCTTTCCTCCTCGCTCCTCGCTCCTCGTCGACAGCGCTGATGCACTCCACGAGTCTGCAGGACGACCAGTTGCTGTCCCGCCCCGGCGCCGCGTACCAAGAGCGCGGCGGACACACCACCTCGTCAAGAGCGCTGTTAGACGACTCGGAGGACTGGCGACCGCGGCGGAGACCGGCGGCGGACGGCAGGAGCGGACAGGCGACAGACGGTAGCAGGGCGAGGCGGAGGCGCACGAGCGAGGCGTCGCTCGGCAGCTTGATCGCTAGCAAGATCGACGCGTGGAGGAACCGAAGGAAGGAGCCGTCCACGCCCGCGCTGATCCCCGTGCCGCCGCCGACTGCGGCAGCAGCGACGGAAGCGAGCGGCAGGCCAGTGTTCGCGCACAAGTCGGCGCGACCTGTCAACGCCGGCTACAGTTACAGCGTCGACGGCACCTCTTCCTCCTCCTCGTCGTCCGACATGGAGCTGTCGACTGTGGATCTGCGGTCATGGCGGCGCAAGCCACTACGCAGACCGACGTCCGAGTCCATCGACTACAGTTTCTCCGTCTCGGATATGGAGCTTTCGACCGTCGACCTGCGTCGACCCCGTGAGGATGAGCGCAAGCGCCGGGTGCCGCTCAAGCCAAGCAGCTCGATGCCCGACATGCTTCCTCGCGAGGTGCGCAGTGGCTCGGGACGGGGAGGAGACGCAGCGCTTCGAATGGCGACGGCCATGGCCCCGGCAAGACCCGATCCGCTCAGCATCTCGTACGTCAGGCATTTCAAGTGAGTTGACGCTCGGAGACCTCGCGGAGACCGGTCTCGAAGCTGTTAATCAGCTCGCGTGCTCCATAACCGGCCGGTCTTGGGTCGAGGCGACTGCTTCATCGACTATGTCGACCGCTAGCCAGTCCGCGACGGCTTTCGACAACAGACTGCGGGGCTGCGGGCGAGTATCAAGCGATCTGTTGCTCAAGAGTCGACACGACAGGCGTCTACGGTGTGTGTCCGTCGTCTCAACGCGAACAGAGCATCAGCGGCGCTCGCTATCCACCCTGGATTGTCGAAGAGCAGCGGATAGACCGGTCATCGTGCCGTGGACGCCGTGAAGGCGCCAAGCTGCTGCAGTGAGCGGCGAAAGAGCCATGAAAGCCAGTCGGGAGGGCGGACCACCATTACTGCTGTACACGCCAGCTTGTCCGTGACCGGAGAGAGCACCGACCTACTGCTCTCTTTTCCAACTGCCCGCCATCGGTCGCGAGGCTCGCATTGTTCTGTAATGCCTCGCCTCGCCTCGCCTCGCCGCCGTGCCGCGCCGCGCCGCGCCGTGCCTCCTTTCGCGAGTAGACTGGCAGGCAACTGATTGCCGAATCTGGCGCCAGCTTGCTGCTCAACGATCTGGAAACCATACGCACTGGTCGAATGACGCTGAACACCATCATTGCACAGGAGGCTGTGCCGACGAAGTGGAGAGATCGGTCAGCTCGAGACCCGACTCGTTGGTGACTTTGCAGCCGCGGAGAGTCCACAAGGCAGCTCCATGGCAATGCGCATCACAAGGAGCCAATGTCGAGCGGCACGCCTCCATCGCACCTCCAGCGCGCGCGTGTCAACTGTTCGCCGGCATCAGCCACGATCCAAAGCTGTCCGCTCGTTGCCTTCGAAGCCAGAGGGCGGACCAACAGCAGTGCATCACACGTCCGCTTTCCCGGCGGCGAACTGATTCCAGGCACTCAAGTCGGCGACGAGCGTTTCTTACGTCCTGTCGATTAGTCTGTTGAGCGCCGCGCCGCGTATGGAGCGGCGCCGCGTCCGTAATGTGATCGGTTGCTCGCTTCGCTGCGTGATATCGCACGGCAAGGCACAGCATGGCGTAGAGCAGCAGTGCGGCGATGCGATGCGATGCGACGCATTGCGATGCAGGCGAGCCTCGTGGCGGACGGACCGGCCAGCCGATGGACCGATTCTTGATCCACACGAAGGCGTCGCTGATATGGCAACCTGACACGAGCAGACAGTCCGTCTCTGGTCCCAAGGACATGCCGCCACGAGACCGTCAGACACTGGTCGGCGAGTGTCGACTCGACAGACATCGCGTGATACCGCGCTGCTCCATGGACAGGCGTGGCACGCACAGCCCGCTGCTGTTGTCGTTGGCGCGGCTGTCGTTGGCGCTGCTGTCGTTGGCGCTGCTGCTGTGCGGCCCTCAAGTGGTGGTCGCGCCGCGTACTGTCCAGCATGTGCAGTAACAGACCAGCGTGGCACGCGGCGCGGCGGCGATCGATCGAACGCGGCCGAGAGTGTCGACCGACTGCCGCTCCTTTTCAACCCGCGCGGTGGCTGGCTCTCTGCGCTCGGTCTCTCGGCCGGTGTTTCCAAAACAGGTCGCGATCACTTACAATCGTGCAGTCATCGTCCGGCGCGATCTCACCGCGGTTTGGGACCATTGGCGCTTTTGGCGCTCCCGGCGCGGCATACTACGCGCAAGTGTTTATCGGAGCGACAACAGCCGAGTGACAGTCGCGCCCGTCTCTGCGCGCGCGACCGTGCAATGCAGAGACGACGTCCCACTCGAACCACCATGCGTCATACGCTCGACTTGGCCACAGTATGCAGCGCGGCCCAGTCGCACGGGCCGCCAAGGATGCGCGCTCGGTCGCTCATTCCACCCCGGCGACCGACCGCTGTGCCTGCCGCTCGCTCGCTCCCTCGATGGCCGTCGCCACTTCAGATTGTCGAGCCCGCCGGGCAGAGCACGGCCGCTGCAGCGCCGCCCATTCGAGCCGAGCGCCGAGCGCCGAGCGCCGAGCGAGGGATCAAGCGAGCATGCCGCCGACCGCGCCGCGCGTCGGCTCGACGGACGCGATCCGGTTCACGCCGGCCGAGTTGTACCCGAAGGAGCGCGAGGACCTGATCCAGCTCGCGCACCAGCAGTACAAGAACCTCTTCCAGATCATCCGCTTCACGCTCTCCAACGGCTTCGCGACCAAGGTGAGCGCCTTCGGCCGCACGACGCGCGCGATCGTGTGCGGCACGTCGCGCATCCGCGCGACAATCCCCGAGATGGTCGACGTCTTCCTGGGCGAACGCACGAACGCGGCCATCGGCTTCGCGCAGTCGCAGTCGCTCTACACGTTCCTGTCGCCGACGGCGGAGCACCCGTACCGGTCCTGCGGCATGCGCTGGTCGCTCTGGTACTCGCCCTCGGCGCTCATCCGGCAGCGAGATATCGTGTACCTCGAGTACATGGACACGTTCGTGGACGAGCGCGGCCGCCGCGGCTGGGCCCGCATGACGCAGTCGATCGAGCACCGCAGCTGCCCGCCCATCATGGACACGCACGGCATCGTGCGCGGCTTCCTGCACTGCTGCGGCACGCTGTACACCGAGACGGACGAGCCGGGCGTGATCAAGGCCATCACATACTATGACGCCGACACGCAGGGCATCCCCGTGTGGATGACCAAGATCGTGGCCAACCGCAAGGCCAAGAACCCGCACAACCTCGAGCACCTCATTCGCCTGCAGCGCATCACGAACGAGGGTGTCGAGCTGGACGCCAAGATCCTGCAACTGCGCGGCAAGATCTGCTGCGGCTGCAACGCCGAGTTGCCGCGCTGGAGCGCCAAGCGCAAGTGCCGCGACTGCAAGGAGGTGCGTGCTCGGCGCCAGCTCGTCCGTCTGCTATCTGCTACAGCGGCGTGTGGTCGCCATCTAACCACGCCTCTCTCTCTCTCTTTCTCTTTCTCATGTGTTCACGCGCGAGCAGTATTTATGCAAGGCGTGCTGCGATGTGGCGTACTGCGCGATCGAGGGGCGAAAGAAGCTCAACCGCATCTGCGTACACTGTGTCGACGATTTCCTGGCGCGCGAGAACCGGCAGCTGGACGTCGTGACGGCCTCACGCACATCGCTCGGCTCCGACTACACGCACAGCACGCCGGGCAGCCAGCGCTACTTGCGTGCGCAGATACTCGCGGACGCGGCCAGTCCGCGAGCCAGCGGGCTGTCCAATAGCAACTCGAGCACTGCCGGGTCGGAGAGTCCGACGCCAGGGGCTCCTGCCGCCGCTGCTGCCATCGGCGGGTCGTCCTTGGCGACGTCGGCGCTGGACGAGGCCATTCGCGCGGAGGCGGCCAAGCGCAGGAACGCGCGGAAGGCCAAGACGAAGGCGAGACCCAAGGCCGCGGCGCCATCGTCCAACATCGACCTATCGTATCTGACCAAGTTCTAGGCGGCAGACAGGTGCAGGCGGCGCTCGCTGCTCGCCTGCGTCTGGACGATTGGATAGACTGGAGGAGGTGCTGGCGCCAGCGGAGAGCGAGCGAGCGAGCGAGCGAGAGAGAGAGAGAGTGAGAGAGAGAAGCCGCAAGACCGCAACGAGCCTGCCTCCAAAGGACGAGGCGCGGCTCGCGGCAGCAAGCACCGCCCTCTTCGAGTATCCTACTAAGTTAGTAAACCCACGTGTGAAACGGGAATAAGGTTGTTGGCAAGCCTTTCACGCACAGCCATTCGACAAATGGCTGTTATTTTCACAGCTTTCTTCGCCGATGATTGGCCAAATATATCGGAAGCTTCATTCTGATTCAGAAGGGAGGCCTTCACGGGTCTATCGAGAAAGATGACGCGGCAATTTGCCGTCCGCAAGGCTGCACGACGGTCCCTTCAAGACTCTCCTTGGCCACGTCAAGAACACCCCAGGACGCTCGAGACCGGGGACGTGGATTACTGCCGCTACCAGACTTGCCAGCGAGCGCCTCCAAGAAGCTGAAGAAGACCTGCTGGCGCCTTTGGCTGGCGCAGCTTCTCGACAAGCTGCTGCTACTGATCGCCGCCCGACCTGGCAATCCCCCGCAGCTACCGAGAAGCGTGTGCTGCATTCACAAAATGCCATATTTGTATGACGCGACGAGGACGTGGATGCGAGGAGCGAGCACCTTTGCGCGCGAAAATCAGTGTCTGTGTGTGCCTGGTTACAGCCAGGTGGCATGCAGATAGCCAGCAGTCTCTGACATTGCTGCCTGCTTTGGCTTGGCGTGCAAGCGGAGCCAGTAACGGGTAGTAGTGATGTGGACGCCGCCAACCGGTGTGAGCTCGTTGCAATCGCCAAGGGAGGCGCGTTCATGCCGTTGAGTCTGCGGCGGCGCGTGCATCCACGGCAGCAGCGTGAGTGGCAGGTGTGGTGTGTGCGCCTGATGGCCAGCCGCGTCTACAGGTCTTCGACCACCCGCGCAGCCTGCCAGTGCACTGAGAGCGAGAACGAGTGAGAGAGAAAGAGAGAGAGAGAGAGAGAGACCACGTTTGGCGCATCGGACCGCTCAGGACAGAGCATCACTGATGCCACTCGCGCGTCGGATTCATCGCGCCTTGCCTTCGAGGCCGCGACACCTCCGTCGACAGGCTTCGCTGGTCAGCACCAGCTGGGCTGCGTGTGCGGCTACGGACAGGTCGCGCCGCCGCAAATCGCGCGATCGCCTCGCCAGCGCTCATCGCTCAAGCAGAGCACGACCGACCGAAGCGGCGAGTGCGCGCGGCCGCTCTCTGCGACGCACAGACTATGAATGCGTATCACTCAGTCTCGCGGACAGAGGCTGGCGCAACTTGAGCGTCGCGTCGGTACACTATCCACGCTCGCGCCACTGACTGCCTTGCGCTGGACGACCAACGTCGTTGAAGGTGATGGCACAGCGCCAAGCGCGGGGCGAGCGCCAGGCAGCAAGCAGTAGCAGCAGCAGACCTTTACACGCGGCGAGCGATTGCTCAGTGTGTGTGTGGGTGTGGGTGTGCGGCCGCGGCGCTCGGCGCTCGGCGGCAGCCCTGCCAGCGCGTCGCCTCGGCCATGCCGATGATCCGCTCGCCCCGAGGCGCTGGCTTCGAGTCCGGCCGGACGCTGCCAGGGGCCACTGCCCACCCAGGCGGCTGATTCGATCGAGGCTCCAGCCAGCGGCGGGCGGCTAGGCGGGTGAGCGCGGCGCCGAATCGCGGCGTCCGAAGTGCGCTGGCGCGCATCTCCCCGCTCAGGCAACAAGAGCGCTACTACCGTTGCATCCGACGCGCCTGCATACAAATCCCCGCTCGCTCGCCTCAACTCGGTGCGGACCGTGGCACGCCGCTGCACACTGCAGGTGCAGCCAGACCGCCCGAGTCGAGCGGCTCTCGGGCTCAAGGCTCAAGCGTGCCTCGAGCTGCCACCATGCCCGCCGCCGCCGCCACCGCCGCGCACAGGCGAGGCCCGCTGACAGTCGAGGCAGCTCGCGGCGCTCGCTGTCCTCGCTGGGGCACTTGGGGCATTGCTGGCGAGTGTGTGTCGGCGCGCCGGACCGCCTGAGCGGCCGTCGACGTCGAAGCCAAGCGGACTGACTCTCAAGAAGCCAGCCCGGTGCGCATCACGTGCCACTCACAACTCCTGCGCTCCTGGCGGTTCTGCCGCGACAAAGACCCGAGACATGCGGCGCCGGCGCCGGCGACTGTCTTCGGTCGCGGCGAGCTGTGGCCGCCGCCGTATGCGCCGCCGCAGTCGGCGCTGCTCGCCGCCGTACGACGCGGCAACAGCGTCAACACCTCGGCCGCTCTCTGCGCGCCGCCGAGTTCCCCCCTCCACTCGCTCCTCTTCCTCTTCTCTCTCGCTGGATCCGAGCGCCTCTTCTCTCTCTTCCAGCGCGGCTCGTTTCTCCCAGTCGATGCGCTGATGGGTCCGTCCGGCAGGCCGTCGCTCACGCTCACGCTCGCGCTCGCGCTCGCGCCGCGACCGGTTGGTCTCTCTCCGAGGCGCCGGCGTCGGCGTCGCTCACTTCCATTCTCTCTCGTGGCGCTCGCTTCGTCCGGACGAGGCTGACGCCGCTGTGACTCGCCTCCGCGGCCGGCGCGACCCGCACTCGCTCGGCACCGGCAGAGCCTGCGGTCCGTAGCGTCCGTCCGCTCGGCGCCGTCCTGGCCAGCAGCGCGCATGCACTCGATGCGGGCGATGCAGCCGCCGCAGAGGCAGCGGTACGAGTACTCGCGGCGGCCAGAGCAGCCGTTCGCCAAGACCTTCCCGCCGCTGCCGGCCTACGAGCTGCGCGCGCTGCGCATCGAGGCGGCCGCGGCCTTCCGCGCGCTCTTCCCGTCCGTCGAGGCCGCCGTGCGCGTCGTCGCGGACGGCGACTGCGCGAGCCTGGACGGCAGCAAGTCGCTCGCCATGTGGTCCTCCAGCGTCGTGTTCGGCACGATCGAGGAGGTCGCCGAGCTGCACATGGGCGACGGCCGCGAGCCGCTCGTGAGCGCGGGCTACCTGCGCACCAAGCGGCTGTACGCGGTGGAGGAGCCGGTCAAGGACGCGCCGTTCCGCTGCTCGGCGCTGCGCTGGAGCCTGTGGAAGGAGGCGTCGGGGCTCTCGGACGCGCGCGACCTGTGCGTCGTGGAGCACATGGACGCGTTCGAGGACAGCGCAAGCCAGCGCCGCGGCTGGGCCCGCGCCGGTAAGTCGGTGCACCACCTGAGCTGTCCGGCGTCGCAGCATCCGGACGGCCCCGTGCGCGCCTCGGTGCTGCTCTTCGGCACGATCCTGCGCGAGACGGACCGCTTCGGTGTGCTCGAGTGCATCACCTTTATCGACGTGGACACGCGCGGCTCGGCCGGCTGGGGCGCCAAGGAGCTCGTCGCCGTCGCCAAGAAGTCGGCGCTCGCGCTCAACCACTCGCTGCGCGTCATGCGCGTCTTCCACGCGCGGTACGCGCCGCGCGCGCTCGGTGACGCCGCTGGCGTGCACAGCGCCGAGTGGGTCAAGGCGCGGCACGGGAGCGACGCGAGCAGCGGAGCAGGAGGCGGCGGCCATGGCGCGGCGGACGCGAGCGGCAGCCGCCAGTGCCGCACCTGCGACGAGCGCATCTCCAAGTGGACGCCGGCCAAGCGCTGCCGGTTCTGCGACGCGCTGCTGTGCAAGCGCTGCGCCGAGCTGCGCTTCCAGGGCGAGGGCGTGACGAGCAAGAACTACCGCCTGTGCCTCTCGTGCAAGGTCCGGG